>VWYH01006439.1:406800-498660 GCA_013399365.1 Pampusana beccarii
GATCTACTGACCACCCCCCTTCTAATCCACCTCAGGATGCCATTGGCCTTCCTGGCCACAAGAGCACAGTGCTGGCTCATGGTCATCCTGCTGTCCACCAGGACCCCCAGGTCCCTTTCCCCTACACTGCTCTCTAACAGGTCGTTCCCCAGCCTATACTGGAACCTGGGGTTGTTCCTGCTCAAATGTAAGAGTCTACACTTTCCCTTGTTATATTTCATTAAATTTTTCCCCGCCCAATTCTCCAGCCTGTCCAGGTCTCGCAGGATGGCAGCACAGCCTTCTGGCCTGTCAGACACTCCTCCCAGTTTGGCGTCATCAGCAAACTTGCTGACAGTGCACTCAATTCCCCCATCTAAGTCATTGATGAATATATTGAACAAAACTGGCCCCATTCATTATCTATCCATTTGTGCTTATGATCTTGGGGGAAGTATATAATCATAGAAACACAGATTCATAGAATAGTTTGGGCTGAAAGGGACGTTCAAAGGTTGGGACTCAGCTCAGTACCTTCTTTCACTGGTGCGTTATTAACTTTCCCTTTCTAAAATTCCTGTTACCGTAGTCTACCATGCGCTGAATCCTACATCCCTTGAAGCCAAGGCCAAAACCACCACTGATTTCAGTAGGACTGCTTTCCAGCACGTTTTTGTTTTCCTTTCTTGCAACAGATCTTCCCAGTTTGTAGTATCGTTCAGACTTCGACATTTGGAACAGGTTAGGCTGACACAAACACTTCACTTTAGTACCCACTATGTAAGATTTATTCCCACAGACTTACATTGGTCTGTATTCAAATTAGCAGTGGTTCCAGGCAGTCTGCTTCCTTGGGCTATGCTGGCGTAAATCTACTGACTTTGGGCGAGTTACTTCTGATTTTCACTGACAAATGCAAGAAAGTACTCAACACTCTCCACCTAAAAGGCTTAGATTAGATTCCTCCTGGTCCTATTAATATTGCCACTGGTATTCTTTCTGTATTTCTTTTGCTCTGTATGTCAGTAAGTGTTTTCTTCGTGCCTTTTAAAATTCCTTTAACTATTAAGATAACTGAAACTCCTTTCCTTAAATAATTCCTAACTGTTCTCTCAGTCTGAAGTACACCTGAATGCCCTTTGGAAAAAACCCTCTGTCCCTTAGCTACATAAAGGGCTACAGAGGCAGAGAGGACAACGTGGATCATTGAGTCTCATCCTTCATAATCTCAGCAAAACATGTAATGGATGCCTAGTCCAGATTGGTCTACAGAACATCCTCTCCCCACAGACCACAAACCTCAAGACGGTTCTCCCTTACTCAAAAATGAACTCAGGATCATTCATGACCTACTTATCTCCACAAAGTAAAAGCTACCTGAATTAATAATAAACATCACTGGAGACACTGAGACACAGATTGTACTTAAAAGGTACTGTACTTTCGTGGGACAGCACTGAAGTGATTTCGTCCAGAAAAGGATGTTTTTAACACATCTGAGTCCAACCACGAGTGCATCCTAATGTGGTGGCAACATCAGAGGCAGTTTAGTCATAGCATTGTCATTAGTCACAGGGACAAGTAAAAGAGAGGGGGGAAGAATGGCTAAAAATTCTTGCAGCTTGGCCATCACCCTTACATGAGGCATTTGCACTGGGATCTCGAGCAAAGAAAACTTTCACACACCTCCTGACCATAAAGTTGGACTTAGGCTTTGAATTTCAGTGCTCTAGGATTATCTCTATTTATAATTATGCTCCCAATTACCAGGTTGTGTTTGCACAAGTTGGCCTTGGCAAGATGCAGATAGTAATCTTCTTAGGTTCAAACGAGAACTTGCATCTGACTTGCAATTGTGACAGCTGGGTAAAGAATCCTATCCCCGTACTTAAGCCAGGTCAAGACACAGACATGTTGTGTGTCGCTAAAGGCAAATGTTGAGGCAATTTTACTCCCATATAACTTCTGGCAGAGTTGATCTATTCCTAAGTCTTATTAAAATGACCTGCTTCTGGCATGTTCTGGTTTGCACTAAGCGTTCAGTACTTCAGAAGTAATGACACGGTGGAATATCCTTCCCACAAGCTACTCTGCTCTCCTTCCAAGAGATGAAATCTGAGGCTGAGATCAGGAAGTATTCCTGCCTTCTGAGCACCCTTCTGTTCAGTCCGTATGCCCAGCAGCTATGTAGACAATAGTTGGTAATCATGCACATCTTAGATGCGGATGTAAAGACATCAATAAATGTGCACATTGCTAGTCTGACACAAACATTTCCTACAGAGCACTGTTACTCTCTTGTTGGTTGGTGTGGATGCTGCTTGTCCCTCTCTGACAGCATTGAATGTTTGACCCTTCCCAAATGGCTGTGCACATTTGACCCTCCTGTGAGAGCTGAAAAAGGTTGAATCCAAGTCTAATCCCTAATTGTGCAATACGGAGGATAATGAATCTCAGCAAGGCAGGCAGTGACTTTAAGTGGTATGCATGCAAAATACGCAGCTACATTAACCAGTCAGACAAGGAAGCAGAGACATTTCCTGAGGTGGGAAACATATTGAAATGCTAATAGACCCCGGCAGGTACTGTTGGTCCTTGGGGGAAAGATACCTAGGAGGAATTTCTTAATTGTATGTTCACCAGATCCTTTCAGCAGATCAAAAGAGAGTACTGATGCAAGCAAATAAACTTTGATATGTGCCTTTCACTACTGGTACTAATTGGAAGGAAATTCCCTGGCCTGTGGACCAACACACTTAATTTAAAAACATTGGAAATGTTAATTGAATAAGGGGGGAGGGTTGATTAGAAGCACGACCTCATGTCTAAAATGATAATGAGGGCTCTTGAAACCTGAACAACAAAAGGTCACGAGAGTATAAACAATGAGATGAGAAAGAACCATCAGCTAGAGCCCAGACAGTGACATATGAGTCTCATGTGAGAAAGGGTGTTGCGCAGAGAGGAAACTGCCAGCTTCAGAGTTTAGACAGAGTCAAGCACACTATAAAATGGAAGACCCATATTCTGTGCTCACTTATTCCAATCCACTTTCATTAGACCTTCAGTGCTACAGCTGAGGCAGAGTTTTGTCCTAAATGTTCACTTTCCTGCTTATCAAGAACCATTGGGTCCTTTCTTGTGCAACCTTTTATCTGAATTACTCTGCAATGTACAAGTCAGAGAAGATTACCCCCATGATGAGGAGTTAGGGAGGCTGACAGATAACCCTCTGACGGAAGGGGTATGCAGAGATATGCAATCTTCTCCTACTTAGAAAAGGTCATTCCCTCGCCTTCAGCAAGGAGAGTCCCATCATTAGGTCAATAGCTGGATTTCTGTTGTTGGGAGAATAGGACTTGGGGGTATATCTCATGTCCTTGACAGAATTAAGTTCATTTCTTGTATACAGACACACAGCTGGAGGAAGGTAGAAGAGAAGGCAATACATATATCAGTTTTGAACTTCATTTTGGGCCACAATTTCCTGCATAAAAACTGTGTTTGAAAACTGCTGAACTTCTATCAAGTGTATATTATTTTCAGATTTCCTTTTATCTCTCCTCAGATATCTCTATTACAATATTTGCAGATAAAGTTTGCAACATATAAAGACAGATCATGAGGAAAGATGCATTTTTTTTTCTCCAGAAAACTGTTCCAAGGCCAGGGAAGGACTGTTTTTCCGCAGTGGTCTCATCATTGCTCTTGATGGGCTGCAACTTCAATTCTGAGATTTGAGCTCAACTGACGCTGTTGGTCATATGAAAGTACACTGACAGTTTCTGTTACAACATTGGCTCATGCGAAGTTGTTTAAGGATGAGGTTTGGGTTTGTGGTTTGCTTTAGTTGTTTGGGTTGGTTTTGGTTGGCTGGTTGATTTTTTTGTTTGTTTATTTGTTTATTTGTTTATTTTTTCCTGTTGGGCCATATAAATAACAGTAGAAACCCAAACAGGGTCAAAGTAGAGAAAGGGATATACCTAACACCTCAACAATTTTCCACTTGCAGAGTCTGTCTGTGAGATGACAAATTTGTATGAACTCTTCCCAGCCTCATTTTCAGTAATGAAGCAGCAGCACAGTGTGGTGAGAGAAAAGTTCACTGAGTACAGACATGATGTGTGGACATGCTTTGAAAATTTGTGGTTGGTTAGTAATTTCCCACACAGAGATTACATTTTCAAACTCCTGAAACTCTCTCTATTGAGTCTATATTCCCTCTAGAGTTTCACTCTACCTCTCTTCTGAAGTCTCTGTTATTATAGTCTCAATCTTGTTTGCAGTCTTCAGATCCCATTTACAAATTCTTCCAGCCTTCTTCCTCCTTTATTCCCAAACCCTATTAATATGTGACCTAAAGTGCATTCAAGTCTCACTTCTTCCTTCATACATACTTTACCATCACTGCCTTTCACTTTAATGGCAATGCAAGAAAGATTTCTTATCTGCCTTCCTCTTTTTTATGCAGTTAATTCAATTTCTCCTCCTGATAATTCCTATTTACTGTTATATTAACTTTAAATGATTAGTAGAATTTTTTTTTTTTTTTTAGTCTCCAGTTTGATCATCCGTAGTCTTGCATTGACAAAATATCTCCTATTTCTTGCTAGGTTATTATGCATATTGAATTAATTTCATTAAATAGGCTGTATTCACCTGACTTTTTTCAAAAACCAAAAACAAAGAGAGAGGAAGGAGTTAGGAAAACCAGTAGGAAATTGGTTAAATGCAACAGCAGATACACTTACAGTAATCAGCCTATAGAAAATAGGACAACTGTCTTATTTCCTTCTTAGCTTCCTGAGAAGTCGGGCACACTTTAACAGTTCCCCAGGATTCAAGCCGGATGTGGGTAGATTCTATACTTTAGGATATGCCATGGGGGTATATCATTTTAACCTAAAAAAAAAGGTATTTCACTTCTGTGTCTCCTATGAAATCCCAGAGAACGTGACACTTTCACAATTCAGAACGCACTGAAGGAAAATGTTACTTGGGATGGCTCCATGACTCATTTTTAAGCTGAACCCATGCTGGTTTATACTTGGCACCCAAAGCTACTGCAGCCAGCCAAAGCGGAGTCATATCTGAGCCTTTAAAAATGAGTATTGTCAGTAGGAAGCCTGTCACTCACATATCAGAGCTGAGCGGACCAGGAAACGCACTCCAGACATTGGAATCCAGCTCACACAGCTGCCCAGCAGTCCCCCATGTGAATCTGGATTCTCTGGGAAAATGAAGGGAATGAGCAAAGCGGAGCAGAATAAGCAGTGACAGTAACAGAAGACAATTAATATTGTGAATATATCACCATGCCAATGTGATTCCTAATTAATTGCCCGTGTCTTAAAAATGTAATTACCGAGTGTACTTGTACTATGGATGCATGTTTAAACTATTGTACTTGACAAAGATGTTAACAATAAGCTGTTCATGTAGACACTGGAAACAACCGTAATATAATGAGCTGGGAGTGAGAACAATAATGCTGTGAAAATGGACATCATGTCACTGAACCTTTCTCTTTCTAGGTCTGGATAGTTTTGATATATTTCAAAGAATCCCAAATGTAAGAATGACAGGTTTGTTTTAAAACTCTTGAGTGATGGGGGGCTCTAGACCATATTCTTTACAATAATAAAATAAAAGAAACATTCCCAAATGAGGAAAAACCTGTCTTAGAAGAAGGATGATTTGTTTAAACTAAAAGCTGGAATTAGGCTGGGTTTCCTTGAGCAATGCGATGGCATTTTGTTCTTCACTCAACCCTGCAATCTCATGCCATACTGACCTGCTGCAAAAGCCAGATACCAAATCTGATACTGGACAGGAAATAACTCCATGTTTAACTGGTTGCACTTGTGGATGCCCATTTCAGAGCTCAGATGAAATAATAGAGAAACAAGAGACTGCAACACCCTTGAAAAGAGGAAGACAGAACCAGGAAAACACATTAAGGGCTAATTTTTCAAGATCTCAGCTCCTACTGTTGTTTCAAATGTGTCTTGAGAGGTACTTGGGGAAAAAGAAAAAAAAAAGGACGAAAAAGATGACTATGTTAATGTAAAGGCAAGAAAGACTGTCCTGGAGTGTTCTAGTGTGTTCCAGTCAGTGTTTTCCTTCCAAAGTCATGATGCCAGCTGTGACTGTGATTTCTCTATAAGAACTTGCTAATGATAATAATTGAAAACTGCCAGTCCAAATTATCAGACTTCTATTCTCATGACCCCTCAATGCATCTACAGTAGTCAGCCACAGTAGGAGTTGACGTTGTCCTCCTTAACACGTCCTAAAATCAACAGCAGAGGCTACCTGGCCCCCTGCCAATCTACCTTCACTCTCCTCTTCCCTTGCCACTGTAAATCTGAACTGTCATTGGAGAAAAAACAGTGCTGGGTTCTCTTTTCAGCTGCTGAAATAACTCAGACCCAATAGCCACTCAACCCTTCAAACTGTGGAGAGGGCCCTTCTGATACACCAGCCCTACAAACCCCAGAGCACTTTGCAAGGATGCTGAGAGGAGGATCCTGAGAGGAGTCCCATTCACACAGACTGCTCCCTCTCCACTGGTGCTGCTGATGTTATCATCCCCTTCCTCCCCTCAGTGCTTACCACAAATCTCATCTTCATACTCCTTAGCCTTGTTCTGAGTGTGGGCTGACATTTTTACAAGCAAAATTTTCAGCTCATCGTTGTGTAAAGGTCCTGGTTTGTTGGAGGCGCTGCGTCTGAAGAGGGTGGTAAGAACCCCTTTGGTGGGATGTTTAAATTACACAATGGGCTATTCAATGTACAAATACGGAGTAATCTTGCCCCAATATGGAAATGGACTAAATAATGGCAACTCATCTGCCTGTAACTGCTTTAAATTTGCCTATTGCTCTGTTCTCCTAGGCTGTGCATCCCAGACAGTGATCAGAGACAAAGCTGACAACAGCCACAAAATGGAGTAACTGAGGTCCTGAATTATTTTTGTCTCTCAGATTACTCACTGTTTTGTAAAAGACTTTGAGGGGAACAGCACTGAATTCTTGAGTAATCCAGCCTCTCCCAGAATGTTTTATAGGGTAGGAGCATTTGCAAGTAACTGCGAAGACCAGAAAAAAAGTTACGGGTTTGGGTAAGTCCCAAGTAGATTCCTTTTGCCTCATGATCCACATCCTATTCACACCACTTTGTTCTGGTTTTCCTTTCAGTGCTTTCCAGGATTCCTGTGCTGACATGCCTGTGGCAGAGAGGAGAGGCACAGTGCAGTAAGAGGCAGCATTACTAAAGAGCCTACATAACCCTAATGGGCTTGCCCTCCATCAGGACTAAGTCTTCAAAGGGTAATGACGTCTTTGGAGCTGCATTGCTTATATCCGAAAGTAGAAAAGATCCTGAATGTCAAACTGCAGCTTTTTGCTTTGTTTCAATAAATTGCATTGGCTCAATGACCTCTAAAAATGTTACTAAACTCTTTCAAGTATTTCGCTTCAAAGGAGAAGTGAGTTCTGTTAGGAAATTAGCCTGGGTGCCAATCACACTATCTTTCTCGTTTACATGGTTATGTTTAGTTTCATCTTTACTTAACCAGTCTTTGGTGACTTATTATTGGTTGAATCCTGAGATCACCTGAGGAATTCATTGCAATTCAGCACAGGAATCTAGCCTTGTAGACTGCAGGGCTGTTTCTGCACACCAGCATTTTAATGTCTCTTCCAGTCCAGTATGCCTTAGACTCTGCAGCCCTTCCCACCAGACACTGGCACATTTTTACCTCAATTTGAGGGGAAACAAAGTGCTGCAAACAACTTTTCCGTGACTAAAGCACCAGAGAAGGCTTTACAATTGGAAAAGTGAGCTGCAGAGCACCATTTATGCTACAATCTCTGTTTAAAAAAAAAATAAATAATAGGGAAAATAAACAGCCAGCTATTATAGGCTGGCCCACCCCTTCTGATGCTGCCACACATTGCTTTGCAGGATTCACCTTCTTCCAGAGTAAAGATCTTTTAAGATTAAAAGGTTAAAAAATGTAGCTTGTATGTTACAGAGGATATTCCCAGCAGAACCATTAGGCAGGTTTTCTGCATACTTGAGCACCTGTTCCTTCATACATGACCACTGGATTGCAGCCATGCAAAACTCACAGATTGCCTCTTACTAGACACGCAAAAAAACCATGATGAGCATTATTCCTCCTGCAGTTTTTGCCGCTGACTCAGTGCACATACTGACCACAGAAGCAGCAGCTTTTTGCTGTTGGTGGCACAGTTTTGGAGGCTGTATTTATAACTGAAGAGACTTTATGACGTGTATGGACATTTGAATTCACATTAAATCCCAAGATATTCGCAGAAAAAACAATGGCTAGCTTCAGTGTCCTAGACAAAATGAGCAACAGCATGTTTCTTGCAGGGTAGATTTCTGCTGTGGCATTCTCTGCTTCCAGTCCTTTAGTATTGTGCAGCCTGGCTTGTTCGCTATTAGTAGTGGAGTCAGGCAGGAAATTCAGAACTTCTTGAGATTTTTATTATTTTTTTGAGTTTGTTAACAGAGATATTTGGAAACTTCCTGTGGAAAACAAAAGAACGAAAATAGACCCCAGCGCAGTATTTTGTTTGTTTTTGTTCACATTTTGGTCTCTAATCTAAGATCTGGCTTAATATCTCACTTCTTTTCACCAGCAAGCCCATGTGCTCCTGAAAAACTTTCAAAAGGAAAATTTCATCAAACCTTGTCTGTGCCTGTGAAAAGAAGCTTCAGTCAGTTTCTATTTTCATCAAAGAACTCCTAACAGGCTCAAATTAATACAGAGTCACCCTTCCTCCACTAGAAGTAAAAAGATATTCTGTTGTGGTTTTTTATACTTGTAGTGAGATTATACTTATTCTGGATTTATGAAAGTTAAATTTCTATTCTACAAAGTTGTTTGTGTTTTCTTTTTTTTTCTCTTAGATTTCAAGAATAAAAATCACATTCAGACTATGCAAAGGTCAGCTGGCTTAAGTTTTTGCTAAAAACCAAGACAAGACTGGACAAAGATCACTGGATTCAAATGAATGTGGGCTGGCTTCTCTCATAGCTGTCAATCTCTCCACTAGTTTGGCTTCTGTTTGCATTTCTCTGCTAAAAAGATATTGAAGAAACATCCAGGCCCACGTTGCTCACTATTGTTCTCCCAAGCTAGCAAAGAAAGGAAAACTTCAAAGCCTTGTAAATCTGTTATTAGTTATGAAGATAATGATAATCACGCATATTACAGAAGTGCCTGTGGGATAACTACAACGTGGCCTCTTACTGCTGTGAAGTAGCAGACGGCCATAGCCTTGGAAAGTCAAACCCAAGTGGGCAGCGGAAAACCACACTGATATTCTAAGCTTTCTTTAAAGATGTGGGTCTGAGTTAAGTAGATCAATCGTTGCCAAAGCTACTTCTGAATCAGGAATCTAGCACAGACAGCCACAAAAAGATCCAGATTTTTTAACATAAAATCCAAGTTTTGTTGGAAAACACTCGTCGTCTTGAGACAACATGGATTAACAAAACTTGCTGGGTTTGATGAACTTCAGCCAAGTCCAGTGCAAGGGTCCTGGCAGCCTGTCATTTTTGCATTCACTGCAGAACGGAGAAACAAATGTTCCATGTTGTCTGCTGGTGGATCACAGTCGCATTGGGGACAGAGAAGATCCCTCTGAATCAGATCAGCGAAGCTGCCCTTACGCATCTTGCCTTGGTGCTGCAGGGTTCATGAGTGATTCTTGATTTTTTTAACTTCAGACTGATTCAAAATGCAAAGAGGAAGCATTGATTTCCCACCCACCCTAACCATGAGCTTTGGTGAAGAGGTTGAGGGAGCAGCCACTTCTTGCTTACTCTGATGCAAAAATGCGTCCCTGCAATGGCAACACTTCAGCCAATGTTTCCTCACCATCCTGAATCAAAACGGACATGAGAATATGTGATTCTTCTCGAACAAAGCCATTCTTATAAAAGAACCTAGAAATAAAAAAAAATCACAATTCTATTGGCATTTTCAACTCACATCTAGAGCCAAATCCAGCGCTTGGACTCTGTCTCACCTGTAATTTATTCATAATAGCCTAAAACAATTCACTTCATTTGAAGCACACAAGGATGTTTTTCTCTGGCTATAAGAGAGGGGGGGTACCTGGGTTAGAATAAAGATTATCTTGGCCAGGAAAAAGGAGGAGTTGTGACAGCAGTGGACTGAAGATGAACAGGACTGTGCTGTTTCTCCTGGTTTGTTTACAAGTCTTGCTATCAGTCATCAGTGCCTGAAGCTAGAGGAAGTGTGGGTTTCAACCAGCTCTTTAAAGTGTAGATTGAGTTACTCCCGTTGTTGATGTTCGATGTGGGTCATTTAATTCATTCTGCAGAAAATGTGAAAATCCTGTGGCTACAGCAAGTTAGCCCAGCAGCAAGCTGTCTTGAGAATTTAGTTTTCCTTCTTTTATTAGGAAGCACTGGAACATATCCCAGTGGCTACATCAGTGGCTCCACTAACATTTCTGGCAGAAAAAAGAGTAACCAGTTCTTCATGCTGCAGGGGTTTCAGATGGTATATTCAGTAGTTCCAGATGACATACAGATGATACCAAGCCTGTCTGCAAAAATGCTTAGAGCCACTCAGTATCAAATAAAAATTAATGTTCATCACTGGTTTTCCCTGAAGATTAAGAAATTTAACCATTCAGACTAGAGATCAGGTTTACAGCTGGTGTTGACTGATACGGCACAAATGACTTAAGTAAATGTGTCATAGATTAATTTGCAGATCTCCTGTCACCATGTTTCGCCCAAAATAAGAGAGGGTCTTGTATTAATTTTTGCTCCAAAACTTATTACTTTTTTTGCATGTATAGCTGCCTAGACACTATTTAAATTGACTTTTTAACAAACTGTAACTAGGTCTTATTTTTGGAGTAATTTTGGAGTGTACATACTGTACACTACCAGATTTCAGGTGGGTTCTCATTCAGATTTATTTTTCTGCCCTAATGCAAAGGTTGGTCTGAGCTACAGAGGTCCTGGCGTTCTTACATCCAAGTGTTTGAAACCTACTTGTTAATATCAGTGAGCCTAAGAAAATGTGCTTCCAGAACAAGGGGGAACAAATAATAGGGATCCAGTACTACCATCCAGCAATTTCCCAGATGCTCAAAAATAGTAGAAAAATCCTTGTTTTGTACTGCAGTTTCCATTTTATGGTGGAAAATCACATTAAATAATACATTTTGTGGAACATGGAAAATTCCACCTCCAGTACATGGGTTGTATTATTGCAGAAGAGGGAAATCCCAGATACTGTTTACAGAAACAGGCAGATTGTTTATTCAGCATTGGCTAGAGCTGGCCAACCAGCCTTAAAATGAAACTGTACGTGAAATTCTTGTGGGAACCAAAATGATTTACTATCAGAAATATCTCTTCAATTCAATAAATTCAGCTAAACTTTCCAAATACAGCCTGCAGTTTGATTAATGGAAGAAGCTAGAGGGTTGTGCTTTAGCTGGGACTCGGGATATAGCTGATCACTTATTTTTGATGGATGGGAGGGATGGGATGCCTCTTGTGCAGGAGGAGAAGGCAAAGCATCGTCTTTGGTAGTTCCATAAAAGAACATCCCAGGGCAAGAGAACAGACATGATCACCTCTGGCGTGACACCAAGTATTCTGTGAGGGCTGTTGCTTTCAACAAGCACACTGATTTTTTTACCTGGTAGAAAGTAGGGGGTAACATTTATTTGATTTTATAGCTATGCCAGAGCTCTGCCATCAACTTATAGAAACTGACAGCCAGGGCGTATGAACTCTTATGGACTCTGCTGGAGTCAGTCACCTTAGGTTTCATCTCACAAAACATTTAACTTTTTCTTCATGACTGTATCATAAAAAACTCTTCAGCAGGAGGTTTTCTCTCACCCTGACTATTCAAACCTCTTCTTCCTGTTGCTTGTTTTAATATCCTCTTCATTCTTCTCTCAGCCATTCAAAATATTTAGCTGTAAATGTCCTTCAGTGGCCCTCTTCACTTGGCCACATATCTTTAATTTGGTGTTTTAAGACTACATGAAAGAGAGGTTATCTCACCTTTTTATTTATTTACTTACCATTCTTTGAGAAAAAAAACCCCACAGGCTCAAGGTGTTAAGGCATTTTCCAGATTAAATCATCAATTAACATCAGTATGCTGCAGAGGTTAGGACCAGAGCAAACTAGTCTCGATATTCCCAATACCGTGGTCCAGAATTCATTATCTGACCATTATAAATAAAAATGTCTTGAAAAAATAAATCAAGTTTGATGGGGACCATTATTTGTGAGGTTTGGAAAGGCAAAGTTTACAAAATTCAGCTTGATCAGCCTCTACAGGTAAGGACAATCCTGTTGGGAGCACATAAAGCTGCTTTACATTTACTCCTCATCATCATACCCTTTGTCAAGGGAGACTGAAGAGGTTATGAACCTGTGAAGTATTGCAGATCCATGGCAAGATGTTTTCCTCTTTTCTTTCTGCCTGACCTAGTGAAAATGCCTCTGGTAAATTTTCCCCTTGATGTCTCCCTGTTGGAAGTAACCAACTGAGGAGCTTTCCACAGAGCTCATTTATAAGTAGTTCAGGGCCTTGCAGCACCTTCCTTAAAAAATGTTCTGCCATGTATTTGGCATGCAGAAGGGGGCTTCTCAGCAACTGTATGTACGTTAGCTCTCTGTGACAAGTCTTTAAGGCAATCATGCTGCCTACACACAAACCACCTGCCCAAAATACGTGTCTCATGCCACAGGTTTATGTTCTCTTATTTTTGACGTCTTAGAAAGGATCAGCCCCCTCGCATGCTTATCTGTGGTTCAAAGGGAGTGATGTCTCACATTTTGGGGACTAGAGCAAAGTTTTGGTCTTATTCGCAGTAGCTAGGATTTTCATCAACAGCCGGTCAAGCACAGAGTAGGTCCCCTGGGTAGCAGCCAAGATAGCATTAACTCAAAAATGTCATTTCATTTTTTTCTACGTTTTCCTCTGCGTGCCTGTGTTTTAAATCTTGCTGAAGACTTATGTTCCCCTTTCTAAGCTGTTGATGGGCTTCTGGCCTGATACAAAGCCCAACCACTGCCAAAGACCTATGGCTCAGGTAGGCAGATCCAGCTCCAGGGCACATGCAGGTTGCTCTGTGCCCCAAGACAGCCAATTTGCTCTATGAGAGGTTAGTTGCTTCTTGTTGCTGAGAGTGGGGACCTGGAGTGTGCTGGACTGTAGGCTGCTCTGGGAGGGAAAGGGGTGCCCAGCCACTTCATGTCCCACTCCTGCTCATGAAAGCAAGTTCTCTTCCCAGCTCCACCTCAGCCTTTCCCATAGACAAAGTAGCTCTTGGGGCAAGAAAACTCAGCTTTGCTTTCACCCCTGAAAAGCTTAGGTCAAGTTTTGCCCTGAGGCTACCGACAGGAGCAAGGCAGGCACCTGCTGAAGTTGAATTGCAGGTCAAGGCACTATCTGGCAGTCATTCTCCCAGCACTGATTTCAACCAGCATGATTAACTCTGAGCAATCCTGTTTGTACACAGTGAGTCAGTCAGCTGTAGCTGCAGAAGGAGGTCATTTTTGTGCAATTGCTTTCGAGGTCCAGCAACAGAATCAGCTGGTGCTGAGTCATTGATCATCCTAAATCAGCAGTGACCGGGGTGGTGTGATTCCTACACGTGGTCCATCCAGGTTTAACTAATTACATGTTTCTTATTATTTGCTGGCAACTGATAATTCATTCATAACGTATTTACCTCTGAAAGATCATTATAATAGTTACTGTGCCAGGCTCCAGTCAAGATGCAGAAGGGACAAAGCAGCTGGGCTCCAAATATTTATCTTGTGAAAATCACCTTTCCAGGTTTGTGAAATAAACAGCATTTCCACCTGGAAGACAAAATGCTGGATTTTCCTTCATAAGTGAAGATGTTCGAAATTTAGAAAGGCTAAAGAGGTGAAGGACGGAGTAAATGTCTCTATGCAATATGACACGAAGAACCTATGACTGCAGTTAGTTTACCTTAAGAAACTAATGGTAAGGCTTCATACTGTGTGGGTTTTCTCCTTGACTGTGCTATCAAAGTGGCATGTGAGGTGTAAATACTTGGGGTCTGACTCTGTGCTTGCTACTCAGCTGAAAGTCCATCAGAGGCAGCGGGAACACTGCCCTAGCTAAGAATTTTAGATTGAATTTCAAAAAGTTGAGGTTGCTGCTGCTAACTGCTTACACAGCATTAACTCTGCAGTTCTCCCTGTGAGAAAGATAAGCACTGAGACACACACTTAACAAGCACAAAAGAACAACAGAAAGCAAGTTTCTTTGTGGTCTCCATTGCTGTAGAAAACACAGGTTTGTGTCGTGCTGAGTGTTGGTGCAAGCCAGGTCTCAAAATCCACGCTAAGCCCCTTTCAAGCCCGTCCTTGGAGGATCTATCTGGAAAGGAAGGACCCAGTAACACTACAAAACCTCATGCAAATCTCATTCTGGGAAGAGTGGGCACTAGCAGGATCACACCATCTTTAACAGCAGTAGTTAATATAAAAGCACACAGCAGAGCTGTCTTTTCAAATTAATATTTCATTCCTAAGTGCCCTTTAGCACACTACATCACAGAACAAAGATGACATTTCTATCCTTGCAAATGTGCTGCACTCTTCTAATCAGGATGTGTTGTGCCTGTGTTGCTGGCTGGTAATACAGCCCGGCCTACTGCAGCGATCTAATTTGTAATATCTTGCCATCCCAATGGTGAGCTGTAGAGCTTTTTAAACAGGGTTGTATTGATAAGGAAGGAGTAGCTGGTAAATGTGTCATGTTTCAAGCACAGCTGAAATATGAAATGTAGCAGGGATTAAGAACAGCTTTAAACTAGGATAATAACTGCTTACATGTATAGACAAAACTCCTTGTGTTGATTTATAGTCTCATTCATCCTACATTCTTTATAGTACCAAGGGTGATGTAGCAGATTACTTCATTTCCCCAGCATTCTGCACACTTTAGTTTAGCATTTCCTTCGTCATATTGGGTTTTGGAGCAGCATAGTAAAGCACATAGTGACATTGGTCCATACTCTGATGCTGATGCCAGGAGAAAATGCTTTTCAGTGTCTCCAGTTATCACAGCTGAGCGTAATAAGAAAGAAATCACTCACTATGTTTAGACCACAACCCAATGAAGGTTTTAGTGGTTTGCATTAGGATCTGGGAACAGCCTGAGAACTGGGTTAGTGCAGAGTGAGGTGAGGCCTGTACATTTGCTGGATTTGCATGAAGATTAACAGATCCACACTGGACTATTTGGGCTTTTGCACATCAGTCAGAGTTGCTCGCAGCTTCAGCACTGTACTCAACTCCAGGGAGAGGGTCAAGGATGAGTGCAAACAAGAAGATACTTTGCATGTGTTGTAAAGCCGTTTTAAGGCATCATGGATCTGCTGCATCTAGCATGTTTCACCACCTGGAACTAGACAAGAGGCTTAGAGATATGTAAATACGTCAAATTATTGATATTTCAGATTGATTATGAGTCTGTTGAACAACCTGCCTGAACATGTTCAGCTCTTTAAGACCAGATAGGAAATGCTTGCATAACAGTCAACCGTTGGTGGGAAAATCCATCGGGGACTATGAAATGCAAATGAAGGTCTGATCCAGTCCCTCCCCTCCACTAGCCCCCAACCATGAATGCTGCAGAGAGCAGGCAGCCACTCACATTCTCTCTAAATAACATCTCCTACCAATGTGGCCTATATTATCAAGCTGACACTCAGTCCTAAGGAAATGTCACAATCCTCTCCAGAAAAGGAAGACCTAGCAGGGAAAAACAATTAAGCCAAATGATGTCAGGAGACAAAAAACAACAACAACAACAACAACAAAGGGAAAAGGTGTACTGGTCACATGTCTGAAAAACAAAAACAGGAAACCAGCAGGATACACAGATCAGAGTCACCCCAGTATTTCCCCCAATCCCTGCACATGTCCAGGGAGATGGTGGACACTGACCAGACACTGGGCTTGGTGGAGCTTTAGCCTGAGCTTCTGTATCTTTTCTTGTATTCTTTTTGATAAGTGAAGGGATGTACACATCAGAGAAACTGGTATGTTGAAAGTGGCTGATTTCCCACTGGCTTCATTAATACCTAGCTTGAAAGGAAAGTCTGAGGCTCACTTCAAATGTTCAGCAAACTTTATCTATGGCAACTGGTCTTCAACTCTCAGACCCTCTCCCTTCTCCAGAGGATAATATAGTACAAATGTGAATGGGTAGGAGGGGTTATGAAGAAAGATATTAACCCTAAAATAGAAGGCAAAATGCAACATTAAAAGAAAAATATGCAGCATTCAGAATAATGTTTTTTTGTTATTGAAATGAAAGAAAATTTACAAAGCCAAAGATGGTAAAAAGAATGAGGCATAGTCTGTCACCACTTTCTAGTTCGAATTTCTACATCATCCCCGTATTTGTGCCATCTGCAACACTTCTGTTTGGCAGCAAATACAATAAATATAACTAGCGACCACAGCCTGCTTTTTGAAACATGACAGAGGTACCCAAGAGACCGGCAACTTTAGGTTACAAGTCATAACCGGTGCAAGCTCGTCTCAGTAGTGAAAGGTATACGTAGGCTTAAGTGAGGCTTCCTCTTGCAGCAATTTAGACTGTCTCAGGTCCCCTGTGATTGCCTTGGAGATATCCACCAGCAGCCTACAGTGCTGACAGGGAATCTGAGCTTGTGCAACTGACGTTTTTGAAAGCTGGCAGGGAATATAATAGTAAATGATTGGCCATTCTCACATGAATTTCTTTGCCAAAGAGCTAGTATTACATCAGCTCAGACCCTCTGGAAAGTCTGCTGGGGACAGAATCTCCTGCAGTCTATCCGAAATACGCTACGTGGGGGAATTTAAAACCTTGGTATACTCAGATTTCCATCAAAAATTGGCTCCAAAGCTATACGAAATTTTGAATTTGGAGCCTCCTACATAGTTTTGACGAAGCGCCCCTGAAATCAGTGAGCAATATAAAAAAGTTCTTGAGTTTTGAATTGAATTCCTCTTTTGAAATGCAAAAACATAGTGTTTATTGTTACAGATCCTAGTTAAAAGTTGACACCCATTCATCTGCCTCACAGTCTTAAGTTATCCAGATGGAAGTGCTCCTAGGGTGAGACCCAAAGCTGGGTCACTACAGTGATATTTTATAAACATTTTGGAACAGTACAGAAAGATCATTTCCTCATTGCAGTGAGGAGAAGAGGGGCAGGTGTCTGATCCAATGGTAAGAGCGTTTGAACAAGACTCAAAAGTCCGGGCTGCACTCAAGATCCCTTTTGGTAAGTCACTACCCTTCTTCACGTTTTGGTTTCTGGTGTTATAGTATTAAAAAAATGTTCTTGTTATACATGCCTTAATAACCTGACTTGAAAAAAGCAAAAAAAGCATCTCAATAAAACAAGGGGGCTTAAGCAAGAAGTCAGTAGCTGACATTCCTGTAACACAGTTTCTAGCAACACACTGGGCTGCTGTTTAGCACTGGCTTAAAATGTTATTTGGGAACTGACCCCAAAGCCTGTGTTTGCTCACTTTGTCAGAACAGAGATTTATAGCACATGTTCTTCCACTAGAGTGAAAGAGTCAAGACTTCCCTACAGAAACTGGATTTCCCTTGAGGGTTTTGAATCCAAGTACATCCTGACCTTACTCCCTGTCTGACAAAAATACTGTTTCTGGTGCTTTGTTTCTATGACATGTATTGAGAAATGCTGTTATAAACTTAATGTTTCAGGCTGTGTGGATTGCTGAACCTCTTAAATTTTGGATTATAGCAATTAGAAGAGTTCCCTTTTGTATTCCACTTGCCTTCTTCCATGAACAGCCAGAATCCTGAAAGATGTTGTATTTTTCATGAACAAAGAAATCATTTTGTCCAAACACACACCTGATGTTTTGTTGCCTGGTCTTTCTGGACGGTTACCCCACTCAGCTGTGATGGTAGATTGGATATGTAATACCTTGGTAGTTGTGAAGGTCTGTGCTTAGGTCACAGGAGCACACAAGAGGGTTCTTGCCTTCAGTAGACTGCCATGAATACATGACAACAGATTCGTTTTAGTATGTATTTTCTTGAAGATTGCAGTTCGTAGTATTTTTTTTTCCTAAATGCCCAGTGTTTTGTTTAAAGTAGAACACTTTACCTGACCCTCCCTTACTGTAAACATATTTCTAAGAATGTTTAAGAAAATGGTGACCTTATTCTGAAGTAAGTGAATAAATGTTGGGTTGAGAACACTTTCCAGTTTGTGGGGAGCCCTGATCTGACCAGCCATGGCAATTCCAGTACATGCTGTAGGTGGACAGTAGACATTGAGGTTAAGTACTGCATTGCACTGAATGAATATTCATTCATATCTTGTTTGCTTAGATGTGACATGTTGACAGGAGTTCTTCATTCTGGATAGTAGTGGTAGAATTCCTCATTCAGTGTCAAAACATGTTCTCGTTTCAGCAGAGCCAAGATCTTGTGAGTCTTCTTTCATGGGACATGAATGATATGCCTTTGATAGCAATGAAAATGCCAATAGAGCTGCAGGTACATTCTTTCACCTGGGTCAAAGGTACAATTTCCTTACCATAGATTATCCCAGAAAGCTTTATAAGTAGTTCACACGTCTCTGGAAGGGCTGAGTGGGCTTCCTGCTTTCAACAATTAAGCCTCAGGTCATTAGATTCAGGTTAGTCTTGTACTGTAAAAGAAAAAAATCCTTAACCACCAACACAGACTTACTAGATCAACGAGAACATTACTTCTTGGCAGTGTACACGTCACTTTTCCACCCTAGGGATGAGCACTATGTCTTCCACAATCTACTCCACTTTCAAGCTAAATTCTGGTTTGGATCTCATCAGGATCAAGCTGGCACAACGCCAGTGAAGACCATGAAGCAATTCCAGATTTACCAGGATGCCATGGAGAGCAGATTCTGGTTCTCTGGTTTTAGACTTGAGACAAATGAGGCTGCAGACAATGTATTCACCATTGAAAGCAAAACTGGAGTCAAATACTTATTGGTCTTTAAATGCTTTGCCTCCTCCTGAAACAGCAAATAGAGGGAAGCTATATGAGAATTAAATAAAGTGAATTAATGACTTGGCACTTGACAGCTTCCCCCTAAATCAAGAGTCATCTGTTCATACTGCACAGGCTAGCTTACCCTCTTCCCACTTGTGTGTTATTGATACTAAGAGGTGCAGAGAGACACCAACCACAATAAGAACATGCAGGGGACATCAGTAGGGGACACAGAACAAATTGGAGTAGTTTAAAAGTTTGGGTGGAGGGGAGGGAGAAAACAAGAAGCTCACATTCATGCTTGCCCTAGGAAAAGTGTTAAAAAGGAAAATGGCACTGGAAAAATAGAGACAGTTGAAAAAGGAGAGAAAAAGCTGTCAGGAGCAAATAGAGACTGATGAAAGAAAATCAAAAGAAGGGAAAATTCTGTTTGGGCCTAGTTTGCCTGCTGAACATTTTTTTCAACAGCAAGTATATGAGGCAATCCATATTCTCAAGCAGAAAAAGAAAATCATTCCTCTGCAATCTAGATAATGTCCCACTCCATTTGATGATATAATGCACTAAGAGCAAAAAGCTCTAAATCATCTAGAATAATCTACCAGTCTCACTTTTCAGCAAAAAGGAATAAACTTTATTCTAAACTGGTTTGCTCTCAAAGCTAATGCCTTTTACTGCCTCTGTTAGGTATTCTGTATGTACTGCATTAGTCTCACGTGGAGGTGGAGGTGCCGAATAAGTTCTTTGCACAGATGTAGCTGGTCTGACTGACCTCTGTCCATGTATACCACAGAGCGGTTTCTCCTTTCCATAGGCCTCCCCAAGACTGTTTCAATCACGATGGGCATAAGCAAATGAAAGGAAACAGAGATCGTATTAAATACCTCTAGCTGCACTCAGCAATTGTTTTTAACATTATTCTGCCCTTCTCCTGTAGTAGCAAGTTGCTGTTGTATTTTTTTCTCCCTCTTTGCAGAGTGCTAAATCCAGCCAGAAAGCTGTTATGAAAAAATACCCACGGGAAGTGTGATGGAGATTTTCTCTGCACTGATTTCTCTTCTAACATTGTTTCCTTCCTTCCTCCCCTCTCCACCCTGCGGACTCGATCCTCAGCCCATTGATGTCAAAGGAAAAACCCACACTGACCTCATGCGGCTTTGTATCACACTTCCATTCCTGGGCCATTTGTTTTTATAAGTGTGCTAACAGGAGCACTAAAAAATCCCGTCAGTGGAGCTCTGAAAGTGCCATCCGCTGCCCTAATGGTTGGTGTGAGTTTTCAACGGAACTGTGTTGTTTGAAGCCAGGATAATATTTTACCTTCAATATACCACCATTATGAATTCATTTGACATTCAATGTACAGTAATAACAATGAATTTGCTGGATATTGAATGTCACATACTTTCGCAAGTACAGCATTTCATTGTAATGCACAGCAGCATTAGTTTAACGATACCAGGGTTTTTCCAGAATTCTCTCTATATGTCCCCCCTTTCTCCAGGAGAACAATAGATACGCCTTAACAATGCCTAAGAAAAATAAAATCATACTTTGCTTTTGGAGAGAAATATGATCTATATGCAGGCCTCTAGCGAGCTGAACAACAATGCTTCCTGGGACACCCTGAGCATGAATTTGTGCACAGAGGTTTTTTCTAACCATAAAATGGATGGCCTGGAATATTGATCAGGGTTTTTTTGTTTTGTTTTGCTTTGCTTTGTGGTTGGTGAGTTTGAGGTTTGGTTTTGTTTTGCTTTCCTTAATTGATTCCAGAGTGCAAAAGGACATAACCTTGTTTCAAACCATCCTGCAGTAAAAAAATAAAAATATATAAAGACGTTAACCTGAAGGATGGTCAGGAGATTAGTTTTAAGATTAATATTATAGAGTTGTTTGCCAAATATTTCAGGTAGTGAGTAACAACATGGAGTTGTTCTTTGCAACATGAGATGTGAAATTCAGGGCCAAACCCTACCTGTTTCTTACATAGGTTATCCACAGAGGATGAGCAGGTCACACTGCAAAAGTGTGGTGAGTTGGGCTGAATCCCACCGCTGGTGGAGTGAGAGACTGGGAAGCGAGGGAGGAGTGAGTTCCTTGAGTGCCAGAGCAACGGAAGGAACAGGGTGTTCATCCAACATTAGGGAGAGGCAGTGACAGGGAAAGGCTGCAGCCTTCCTAGAACTCTGGCCGAGCCTACACCTTTGTGAGGAGGATGTCACCCTTGAAGTATCTGTGCTAGACTTCACCCCTTCACTCCAACTTGGGTGATCAGTTGGATATCTCAGTCCACAGGAAATCATAACTCCCTACCCAGATGGTTTTTATGGTGAGGATGCACCCATGCAAGTGCTTCACTGGACGACTGAATCCAAGCTACTTACCTGCTATTTTTGTGAGTTGGTCCACCAGCCATCAGCTGGTCCCATTTTTTCATATTGATGCTGAAGCCGTGTCATCCGTTGTCACAACATCTGCTGGGGAGGTACCCAGGATGGCAGCCTGGTACTTCATACTCCTCAGGAGACAAAATGAGTTGTGTGCAGAATAAGTTTCCTGGCTGCCTGGTTTTACAGGTTATCCTAAAAAAAAAAAAAATATAAAATAAAAAAAAAAAAAAAAAAAAAAAAAAAAAAAAAAAGTGAGAGAGAGATAGATATGCAATGTATGTTCTTTAATTGCAGAAGGAATGATCATCATGTCAACAGATTTTTTTCTAACTTGTTTTTGTGCAGAACACTTGGATATGCAGTGTCTGTAAATGTCCATGAAGAATTCCAGATAAACCTTCTTTGATCAACCAAGCTATTTTTTAAGCATTATTTTTTGTCATTTTAAGTGGAAAATTAGTAATATTTCTGATAACAAAGTAAATACTGACATCAGCAGAACTGCTAGTAGTGCAGTGTCCCTCAAGACTTTCGTCATGGGAGGACTTTGATTATTGCCAAATGTTTTGCTGAACTCCACTCAATCATAGACCAATCTATTGTTTCCATAAATGGTCCTTCAGTAAGATATAAAGAAATATTGAGTGACCAAACAGGACAAGGCTTAATTGAGAAAGACCCCTTGATGCACATGCGAAAGTCCAAGGATTAAGAGCAGTCTGCAATTAGCGTGTTTTTATGTGGTTCACTGTAACATGAGTGTGCCAGTCCTCTCTTTATTTAAAAGCTCTTGGAGCTGCACATTTTGAAGCTGTCTCTTCAGTTTAATGTTTGCTTACATGTATTCTAGTTTTCATCTGAGACTAGGGAGTCTATTTCCAAGCCAAGGTGCCCTTCAGTTTAAAGTACAGAAGCATGGTGAATACATTAAACAGTGAAATGAGTAAGACAGCAACTGTAACTATTGCAACTAACCCTACATCGCCCAGCCTTGCACAGAAAGAATTGAATCTACACCATTATTTGCAATGAATGTTCTTCAGAAGGCCTATCAGCATTTTGAATGAAAGAGAACCTGGGAGAAAAATTGCTCATCTCAGACAAAATAATGAAGGCAATAATCAGTAGGATAAAGCAAAATGGATGGCAAGACCTGCTTGTTAAATCTTAGCTCTTCAGATGCGTACAACAATAGAAAAGAACTGCATCCTAAACGAGATGCCGTTATGTCACCTGTCATAAACGTTTAATGATGTCTGGACATTATTTTTTCCCACTTGTCTCCTAGTGCCAATATTTTGTCCCCACTACCATATGTGAGCTTTCAGGCAGCTGTCTACATATGGTAGTTTTGGAGAAAGCTGGATTAGGAATAAGGAAGTCTGAAATCCAGGTTCTGTGTGCTTAATAACCAATGTGACATTCCTATGTCCATCTCTCACACCACAGAATGGCCAAGAAAAAAATTCACCATAATTAGATTCTGTTGATGAAATGCTGCAGACAAAAGGTCCCTACGCGTGGGGATGAAATGGGCTTGCCTCAGATATTTATATGCCACTTATTTAATGAGACATTGATTGATAATTTACCGATCTCTGCATTTCTTTTTGTAGTGCAAATACGCCAGTATGTTCAGATATATAAACAGATAAAAGACAAATAGAAAAGGCAATGATCAATCCAAGCAGACGTGTGTTTTAATGAAGAATTACAAATAGGTAAGTGATTGCAGACAATACACAAAAGGCAAAGGTTTAGATCAAACTATCTGAATAAATGGTGACTTGAAAGAGTTCAAAGCAAAGCACAGGAATGTCCCAGGAGGGTTAATGAGTGTTACCTGTCGATTCGTACAATTGCCTGTTAGATCAAATCAAATATTTCACTTGTAGAGTCCATGGAGTGATAGAGCACAAACAGACAGTTTTTGATGTGTCAGCATGTCAGTGGTCAGACACTAGACACATGATGTTGCACTCACGATGAGCTTTGCTTCACGTGCTTTGCTTCTTGGGCAGCAGTCAAATAGCAGCAGAAGTGCTCGGTTATATTGGCTGGCTAAAACAATTACCAGCTTTGAACCAACACTGTCTGTGAGCAAGATGAGGGAAAAACCCAAGATACTAATTGTGATGATACCTCTGTTTTGTGTAACACTTTTCTTGCCCAAAGCACTTAAAGCAAGAGCAGAGACTGTTTAATGCACTGCTTAAAGGCACATGATTGCTTAACAGCACATGGCAACTCCGCCTGAGAGCTTTGGATCAGAAAAGAAGATGACCAGCCCACCTAATCGAAAGTGTAAGGCAGTTAAATAGTCAGTAATCTTTCAATATGCAATGCAAAGAGGATTTCTCTCCTTAGTCTCCCATGAAAAGTGCAGTTTCATGCTTTGTGAACACCAGTTACTGTGAGTTGAGTTTTACACCTTTGCTGAGAGCAATCCCAGAAAGTCAAACCTGTTAACTCCATGATGGAGATGACGCTTAGTTTTCTTTTAGAGGAAAAAACTGTAAGGCTTACTGAATTAGCTATATCACTTTTCTAACAATTTAGAAGTCATATGGAATCTGAGTTTTTAGTTATGAGATGTGACATGACAACAGCTTCAAGTGAGGCAGCTGCTCTTTATAATCAGATGGAATCTGATCATTAGTCTAAAATGTCCAGCTATATTTACCGCTTCTTTTAATAAAAATATGAATTTCATACATATTCCATCTAGATGTGTTCAGGAGCTGCCTGAACACACAAACCCAGACATTTTTCATTTTCATCAAATGCTATGTTATGTTGTGACACCTTAACTCTACAATTAAGCTCTTTTAGTTTCCCAGAAAAAAAAATCCATCATAAGCTATGTGTCATCATTTCAACCTTCACTTCCTGCCCTTTAAGATAACTCTTACCCTAGTAACCTGCATTTTGACAAGGCAGGTTTGGCCACATGCAGCCTCCAGCTTCAGAATCTGTTTAGAGAATTAAAACGCTTGAGAGGGGAGATGTGACGTTTGGGTTAAGCCTTTTACAGAAGCTGGAAAAAAACTTAGAGACACAAGAAGCCAGATTTTTAGGAGATAAATGAAAGCATGAGCTTGTATTACTGAGATGTTTGAATATTTTCCTGGACTTCATCTGGTACAATTACAAGGTATTTAAGTACATGCCTAAATTAAATCCCTCTAGCTTAGCCTCATTTCCTCCCACAGAGATTATTTCTACAATCTTGCCTGTGCACACTTCCCTTCGTTCCCTTCCTCACTGTTTCTTTCCTTTCAGGAGCCCTGTTTCAAAAAAACTTGCAGTGTGCTTAGCCAACCTGTAAATCAGTTCCTGAAGCACATCAGAAACTTTTAAATTGCTTTCAGAGAGTAAAGTCTGATTAAGTTCTCTGACATCACTCTAGCATTGCTATTCAATTGCAAATTAAATCTTCAGTGGTTTTGCTTTTGTTTGTGTATGTTTTCTTTCAGAAGCTGATGACAAGGTTTGGAATAGCTGAAACATGTGTCTGTTTCTCCACCGCAGTCACGTCCTAATTAATTAACCCACCCGTAAGTACTTATTCTGCCTCAGACACAGTTTTGCTACGTCCATACCCAAATTTGGTGCCTTTCATATGTTTATATGTTATTACTGATATGGTTATCCAGGTACTGCTGGACTTACAAGATTTGACTCACTCTAAAATCTCCTGTACTCCATTTTTTTGTGAAGTTCAGCTGTTTCTTGCATATCTTCCCCTTACCCACCTATGCAATGCAGCCATCCTCCATGGAGCTGTCTGTAACTTTTGTCAGCTTCTAGCATTGTTATTTGTCATATCCAGCAAATCCTCATGTCAAGTCCAGCAGTTTTCCACATGCTATTCAGTTAGCTAAATCTCAGCTCAGCACCTGGTCATCTGCCTGCTGCCCTAACACTTTTCTTGCAGGAGATGCACCAGCCAAAGGTCTGTCTTCTGAATTCCTGTTACCTCCGTCATTGTGCATGGGGCTCAGTGAAACTGTTTTTGCACATAGCTGCCTAGTTCTTTCTTCATAAAGATTTGTTACGATGTTTTCTTAAAAAAAAAAAAANTTGGGTAGATAAATCATCCTAATCTGTTAACAAAAAATAAACTCACGTACAATGCTGATTTCTCTACTATGTGGACAACTTGATTTAAAATCTAATAAAACAGAATGCCTCTGAGTTCTTGTTCTCTGTTGCACAGAAATTTTCAGTTATTCATTTTCACTTCAGGATGCTGTATTATCTTTGCCTTCAAGACTCATGTTGGTAAGATGGGGAAAAGCAGAGGGATTCAATTTGGTTTCATCATAATTTCAGTTTTCTCTAATTCATGTGCTGGGTTTACTCACAATGGAGCAGTCCACTGCACAAAGGCAACAGCTTTTTAACCACCAAACTCCTTCTGCTTATACCTAATACCATGTACAATATGCAAGATTTTGCTGTTAAATTACAAGGTTGTTGCAGAAAAAATGCAGGCTATGCTATCAATACTGGACATGATCCGCATTGCACTGACTCAGTGTTTGTCACAGCCTACACTGAGAACTGTCACCAGACTTCTTTACCCCAGCTATGGGCACAGACTGAAGCACGGGAGGTTCCATCTGAATATGAGGAAAAACTTCTTTACTTTGAGGTGCCAGAGCCCGGGAACGGGCTGCCCAGAGAGGCTGTGGAGTCTCCTTCTCTGGAGACATTAAAAACCTGCCTGGACACCTTCCTGTGTGATCTACTCTGGTGAACCTGCTTTAGCAGGTGGGTTGGACTGGATGATCTCCAGAGGTCACTTCCAACCCCAACCATTCTGTGATTCCATAACTGGTATGTACAGACTAAATCTGTACATACATCTGTACAACTATGCTGCCAGGCAGCACACTAATGACTAAATAAGGATAAATATTGGGTGCTCAGGTGTAGATGTAGAGATTAGGGACTGAGAAATCATCCTTCACTTTTTTAACACTTTTCTTTGGTAATATATCAGATCTGAATATATCATACTCTTATAGTTCGATGTAGACTGATGATTTGGTTCCTTTCTCTACAAAGCAGGTCCTTGGTAGTAAGAAGTGGCAATATTAACAGAAAACTTAGTGAGTAGCGAGTAGATTGCAGCATGTCACTAGTGAACATATGGAAAAAAAGTGGCAAAGGAAAACGAAATATCTTAGTAAATATGTTGTTTTATCAGTGGTCATCACAGCTGGAAAACCACTTAGTAAATGGGGGGGAAAAAGGAGGGAAAAGGGAAGGAAGAAAAAACAGGGAAAATGAAATGGGAGTGACAGTTTGTCAATTTTGTGTACAAATGCTGAGGTAGTGAACAGCTCGCATCACCTACCGCAAGCTGTCACAGAACACTTGATATTCTCCTCCAAGTATTTTTCTGTCAGCAGCTGACCAATCACCATGAAAATTTCTCAATTTTACACCAAGCATTTTTATCAGTTCAATATTATGGTACATTCTTTCTGAGCTTAACAGCATCAGCAAAATAAAGGATGCAAATAATGCTCCTGATCTAGCAAGAGCAGCAGCCAGGTAGATCACTGTCTCTTTCCATTTAAGCTGAATATTTATGTGTTGAATTTTAAATATCATCTTCCTCTCACTATTCAATAAATTCATTTGTTTTTCTCACCCAAAATGTCTTGTGCTATGGCTGCACACAGGGTTTTGTAGGGACTGTCCTATTTCCAGCCACAGATAACTTATATAAGAATGGCCTAATCATGTCATTCAAACTCCAGCTGGCCAAAGAAGTCACCATTTTGTCAAGAGATAATAATATTGACACTAATCTGTTTGCCAGCTGACCTCTGTTTATCATTGTGTACCAGTGAAGATCTAAGATGCAAGTATGTTTAGGGAAGAGCTTGAAAAAACAACTCAGAATCCCACACTCTGCAGTACACTAAAATCAGCAATAAGATATAGGTGAAAATGTAATTATTATAACATTGCCTTGGTGTAATTGCAGAGAGCAGTGTCTACCAATAATATGATGCACATTCTTGCCAGTATCCCATCCATTCTACTGATTTTACACCCACAGGGATTTTCTGGAGGTTTAAATCCAGACCTTCAGGAAACATGAGCACTGAGGTGATCTGTAAGCCACTAGCAAGTACATGTCCAGTTTAAGTGCATGACACCTGGTTGATCTACCTGAGACGCTTCCACTTTTTTCCATTTGTGTATTCCTCCTCTGCCATTTGTATATTGCTTATTACAGTACTCGAATTAAGATCAGAATGACTGTAGTTTCTCCTGTCACTTTTTTTCCCCATTTATTTTCAATTAATTAAAATAAAGCAGCAAGGCTCAGGGGGGAAAAAGAAAAAAAAAAATTGTACCTATCCTGGAAGACTCTTTTGCTGTTGTTCTGTCCCTAGAAAACTGGAAGAAGGCAGCAAAGTTATTCAGGAGGGCATGGCCAACAGAGCTGGAGTCCGTCAGTGTGGACATGGGAGCTGGGAGGAGAAGACAAAGGAGTGTATCTTGGCAGGCAGTGTGGGTGTAGTTCTTGACGTCTGGCAGAAGAAACAGAATTTGCTGAAAGATTACTAAGTCAGGCTGAAATGTAAAGGTTACAATGCGGTAACTCTTAGCACATGGAGGGCATGTTTCCTTTGCAAAAGTGTGATTAAAGCACTAATAGCAATAATAACTATTGTTCTATTTCTGAGGGCTCCACAAAGGATGATGCAAGAAAACTCACTCATTTTTTCTTCCTCTGCCAGTAAATTTTCAGGGCTCCGGGCATCAAAAGGGATAGGAAGTTATTGAGTGAAATCATCTCTGGCAAGAGTGAAAGTGTGCTGGCACATTGCAGACTTGCAGGAGACTCTGGAAACTTTCTCAGGTAAGAAGTCGATGGTCAAGCCACCACCACCTAGTTTTCATTCTTATGGTACCTGACGTACCTGCAAGATGGACCTAACCCCAAAAAGCCTGCTGATGCAATCACTTGTCTCCACTGGCAAACTAACCTTGTCTTCCTAAGGAAAGAGATGGTCATGTTCTCAGTCGATATAAATTGATATAAATACATGCTATTACAGAAATTTGTATCAGCCATGACATTGCTCCAGGGTTCCCATGCACTTGTTTGTACAATCATACTCTTTTATGGTGTGGATTGCAAATGAATCTGTGTCTCCTTCAAATTAATCCATTAAAAAATGTTATTGGATATACATTAGTGGACTGGTACGTCGGTGTGATCGTGGAATCTGAGGCAAAGCTGAGCACTGGCTTTAGTGAAAGTCCTTGCCAGAATGGAGGTCAAAGTGACTGCCTTTTTAGGTTGATTTCAAACCAACATTTTAAAATGTTAAAATCTTTGAATCCCAGACACAATAATAAATATGTGGTTTGAAGAACTTTAAAGAGATTATTTCCATGGAACCTAATAAAATCCTACGTAATTTACAAAACAAAGCCCCGGTTAGTTGGAGGCAGGAAAATTCATTCCGGTTACATTTCCAAGAGATTAAGTTTAGCAGGATTAAAATTACTACACTGGAATAATTCAAATGGAATTTTTTGGCTTTGCAACAAAGTTGCCTTATCTTTATTTAACTTTACTGTTTTATCAGCTGTGTCCTGTTTTCTGCTTCATTGACAAATCTGTTCACACCTAATCAGATAACATTAAATTCTGGCTTGGAGGTTCATCCAATGAAAGCTTACATGTGAGGGACTCTGTGTGCTTTGCATCATTAAGATTTTTTCAGCATTTACATGCCATTTTATAGTTAGAATAGGTTTTACAATTTTATTTTTCCTTTTAAAAAATTACTTTCAGTATTGTCAGCTATGTACAGCATCTGACAAAGTGTTTTTTAAAACAGTGAAATTCAGGCCTCTGAGTTTATTACTCATTCCACCAAAACCGTGTAAAATTTGCAGAAAAGGTTTCAAAAGGGCAGTAGGTCACATTTAGAAATAAAATATTTGATAGGTGCCGCGAAAGTGGAATTTAGACTAATCTTGCACGTTGAGAGACTTCTAAACTGAGAAATAAATCTTTCCAGATACTCATCCCATAAAATGCATCCTCATGGAATGTCACCAAATTGCACATACTTGAATAGCTTTAGTTAGTTGCATTGGAAGTTTATTTCTAGAAAATAATTGCTTTCTTTTACAGCTGTACAGAGGAAGACATAAATGTTTACGTGTGGAAATTATAAATCTACTTCTTCACCAAGGGTATTCTTAAAATTTCACCACAGCTTTTACTACTGTATACTAGAGCTGCTTGATTCACTCATACACCTTAGAGCATTCCCAAGCACAGCGTCACTAGGAGTTTAGGACAGCGAAACATGGTTACAAAGTCCATGTTAATATCCAGCATATGTGGTTTAAGAAATTTGGAGCAAGTGAGACATACAATGGCTTGATCTAAAACTTAATGAAATGTGTGGAAAAAAATTCATTAACTAGGGAGCTCCTGGGTAGATGCTAGGATCTCACTCTACTTTCCCTGAGACAGCCCTGATCAGAATTTTTCTCTCGCTCTCTCTACTACCCTTGTATCTCATTGCCAGTAGTCTACAAAGAAACCTGTTCTCCGTTAACTTTGGTTGTCTTAACATAAACCATCTACCTCAACTTGGACACCTAGGAGTTTCTTCTGTATAAAAAGAGAGAAAGAGATCCTATTCTAAAACAGATCTTTCTGGATATATGTCCCTCTTTTGATAAGTTCTTTAAACTATACACTGTACTCTCCAATAGCTATTTAGATAAGAGGAGTTCACCCAGGTAGGACTATTCCCTACAGGAACAAAAGTTGATAATTTCAGTTGTTCAGAGGAGATTAAAAAAACAGACTCAAAATGTAACAAGATTTCGGTGGAAAAGGAAGTAGACACGGCCATCTCTCTGAAAAAGGAGAATCTCCCACAATAAGACACGCTTGCATGTCTTGAGGAGGTTCCGTAACGTGAGGTTCAAAGTGTCATGCAGTCGCAGGAGCTGTCAGGAGAGTTCTGCTGCTCAGCTCTGGATGAAGGACCCAAGCAGTGGATACCTGCCTCCTCTTAAATGCAGAGTTGTGGGTTTCCTTCAGTAAATATGTTTGAAATAGGGCTCATCCAGTAGGTCTGGAAATTGTTTTCCTTCCCCTAGACTACTTCTGAAAGCCCATGGATTGAGGTTTGATATAATAGAACATAAACCTGGTTGCTACATAATTAACTCAAAATTCAATGAGCAATAAAAGTACAATTATGCTCTTGTAATGCATTAAGCTTATACTCCTGCTTAATCCGTTTTAAAAGACTCTCTAGGTGTTCACTTGGCAAATAACAAAATAAGGTGAGTCAGAAATTACACTTATTAAATGTAAATGTGTATCTTTAGCAATTGATATCTAACGTCATAGGACAAAATTGCCAAACTTAATTAAATGAACAAATGTGATTATGCACTTAATATCTCCTTAATTACAAGGCTAAATTATCTTTTACATACCGCACTGTCAGCTCGACAGTTGCCTCTTACCTCACCAAAACAGCAGCAGTGAGCACTGAGCTCTTGATCGTGCTGGGCTCCTGGTGTAGTTGGAATTCTCTGCACTGTGATACAAGGTTCTGTGTCACAAACTTAAACTTCACGCACAATTAGTACTTTCTTAACTATCTACCAGTCTTATTATGGTAGAGTGCAATTTTTTTGTTGAAATTTGACCATTTAATGGAAGAGAAAATAAATAATAGTTTCATTTCAATGCTGTAGACTATGCCATGAGATCTATCAGCTTTTGGAATTGTTTGTTATTTGTGCTGTGTTTTCACTTAGTGGAAGACTACAGGAATTTTTACTGATGGATGCTGAGCAATTCTGCCCAGCTTCATCTACCAGTATCTCTAGGTGGTGCTAGAAGTGTCTTTTCAGCAGGAAGAGGTATTTCAGCCCTAACTCCTTCTCTTTAAGGCTACCATGACCTACACGTCCCCTGATAGTCCCAAGCTGCAGCTGCTTCCCATCAGGACTACAGGAAAGGCAAACTCCCCCTCCAAAATGCCGGAGATGTCACAGCCAGTAAGGTTCCAGACAAATCTCATCCAGGGCCAAGGGGTGGGCCGGCATGAGAGATTGTGTTCTAGAGACCATGACTGATTCATGTGAGATGGTACAGAAATGAGCAGGGCTGAACAGATACAGAACAGTTTCTCCTACTGTTCTGAAAGCAGAAATAAATATTGCCAGATTACATCTTTTGCCACAGTCACGTTGGAAGCCAACAGCAGAACCAGAACACAAATTCAATTCGTTTAAATCTTGGTTCACTGCTTTATCTCTAAAGCAAAGTAATACAAAAAGAAACATCTTACCTGTTGTAAGGATATCAACTAGCTCAAAAGAAGACTTCACTTGAGCTGTTACATTCACGATTTTCAATGTTTTCCTTTTGTCTTTATCACGTCCCACTTGTAAGCTACAAATAAATTTAGTGTTCATAGGACTTTATAAAATGCATTTCTAGATTGCTAGAAGTTATTCTCCCCCAGCCTCCTCAAGAAAACACACTTGATGGGAATTTAGCAATGTGGTGTTCACTTTCTGAGTAACAAGACCAGAGTCCTTTATTTAATGGTTATTGTGCTTCTCTGTTCCACCTATATCAGTCTCTTTTATCCATAAGCAAATGCTGAATTCTAAATGAAGTGTTTCAACCTTCTCAAAACAAACTATCATCTCAATGAGGCACTTGGATGTTTCCAAACTGATTTTCTTAAAAAAAATGGAGGGGTTTTCATGCAAAATTTTGCAATTTTCATTCCTTTATTTAGGACAAAAGGCATGTCAAAATATGTCAGTTTTGCTGTTAAAAGCAATTCCAAATTTTCATCAGCCCTATAAGTCAGACTAGCCTTCAAGTCTATTTTAAATGTACAATAGGTAAATGGCACTGAGAATCTGAAGTGCGCTTTTAAGGAAAATTCTGCAAAATTTTCCTCTCATCATTATTGTGACTCATGGTATAATGAGGACAGCTATAAACTTTTAAAAGCCATCCAGAAAAAAATGGTGTAAGTTGTTTTTTTNAATTTGGCTCCCAGAAGGAGAATAGTAGCCAGCTGAAATGAAAGCCCTTCATGCCCATATTTTAATATAACTACTGAAAATGATGTCATTTTCTCTATTTTTACAGGAATCTTTAGAAATTTTCTTCCTCCTAAGCCAGCTGTTTTATCTTACATTAAAGGCAAAAGAATCAAAACCAGAACAGTGAAGGTTGCCCAGTTATTGAGCTACAGTGCAACAGAGATTTGCAGAACAGTTAACAGAGGCCAAAAGGATTAGCAACAAATGCAAGCTCCTTTCAGGACATCCTTTTTGAAATGCTTTATCCATTAAAGAAAAAGGAAAGATTCTGAAGTATCTTGTGAGAGATATTATGTAGCAGCATTTATGTATTTTTTAAAACTAGAAATTCATAGTGTACTTTCGTACAGCTAAATGTTGTATTTGGATTCTTAAGATTTATTGCTAAAAAAGATTCCTTGAAAAACTGCCACAAAATATCACATAAACCTAACAAGTCTGATCACAATTTACACTGGGAATTTTCTATTGTTTTAACAGTATATGAGGGACCTACCAGCAGAGGTAAATAACCTTTGCACTTGTTTCAGTTGTTGTAAATGGGAATGTTCTGTCCAGATTTTTAGAAATTTTAAATTGAGGTTGAATGTTGATACTAGTGGTATTATATTCAAAACATGCTGCAGCCTCAGTGTGTTATGCCAATGCTTCTATACTGTTATTTAGCTACTGCACCATTGAAATGAGATAGGTTGTGGAAAAATTCTGGACAGAATTTGGCTCCTAGAAGGAGAATAGTAGCCTATTGAAACTAAATCCTGACCATTTAAATGATGTTCACCTCTGAAAACTCTACTTAAGATGGTGAGAGCTTTGGCTTGGGGATCCCATTACGTGTGAAGGAAAATACATGGTGCTCAGCTTCTCTGCTATGCTTCCTCAGATATTAAATCCTCCCCATATTTAAAGCCCGTTTCTGTTATTCTGTGCAATGCCCTTCAGCTGAGGTCCTTGTCATACCTTTTTGTTCTACCTTTGGGCATTGGCATGCTGTGCTCTGCAAGAATATATCCATATATACCGACAGAAACACTCCCGTTTCACTCAAACCGCGACTGAATTCCGTGAGATTTCACTAGGAGGAAAAGCTAGACAAGAATCAGAATCAGGTACAGGCTTCTGGGTATCTGCCAGGTTCCTCCTGAACCCTGTGCTGCAGGCAAGGGTGCCCAGCAGGGAAGGCTGAGGATGGCATCACAGGTGGTGCTGGGACCCTTTCCCAAACCTCCTGCAGAGCACTAGTCAGACCCCAGAGGAGCACAGTCGTTGCTCCCCATCCCCATAGCTCTTACCATCATTGCCCAGCCACTGATTCACTTTAGCTTCCTCAGCCAAGGGGTGTTTGTTTCAGAGGTCTCGGCCATATAGAAGTTTTGATATGTGGCTTGGAGAGCCCCAGCGTATACCCTGAGACATCCCTTGCTCCAAGCACTTAAGGTCCCTCTGTTCCCCCTTGGTTCCCTCAAACACCTCGGAGTTATTCCTGTCACACACAAATATATGCTCTGAAACCAGTGTATGAAAAAGAAATAAAATTTTATGTTGACAAGCACAGCCTTTTCAAAGTGACCTGACCTGTGAATTACAAAGAGGCTGTAGAGATATCTCTGTCCTATTCTCTATTACCCTTCTCAGATTTATGCATTATGATTTCTCTCTATTTAAAGCTGCAGAAAGGTCTCTGTGAACCCCAGAAAGCGGCTTGTGCCACATTAGTTTTCGATAGCAGGGTCACAAGATCTCAGGATCCATCAAATACTTTTAAGAGATTCATGAAAGGTAGCTAAGAAAAGCAGACTTAAGCAGGCTTCAATTTACTTTGAAGAAATCCGTGTATCTATTGAACATTTATTTAAACCTTCACAAAACAAAGCAAAGTTGATGTTCTCTAGTTTGCTTGCTAGAGATATTGTGATCTGGGAGCAAAAGGTGGGTTCAGGAGATGACTGAGGTCTCAGGATACATGAGTTTAATTCTAAACTCACCTGAAAGCAACCTAGTGCCTCACTTTACCATTCAAAAATGAAAATTGTGTATCTCTTCCCCAAAATGATGTTCAGAATATAATTTCACCAATGTTATTAAATGCTTATGAATTCTTTTAATGAAAATTCTAGAATACAAACATACCCCAAAGCTATGGTTAAAACTAAACAAACAAAAAAAAAGAAACACTAAAGGAAAAAATTACTTCACTTGGAAATGATCGGTGATTTCATTTTTTATATGTGACCCATTTGCTCAAGATAGAGGAGTCCTCTACTGAAACAGAAACACATCAGGTGAAATTTTAATCAAGCTGTCAGGCTTCATTCTAATTCTCAGGCAGTCTACATGGAGGAGAGAAAGGGAGAGGAAACATTAAAACTGATTCTCACAAAGAGATGGAGAGACAGAGAGCAACAAGCTGTGCTGATATATTAATTATCTATTTATAATATGTAATCTTTTCAACTTCTGTCATGTTAAAATCAACATAGAATTTAGCTGAAGACAGCCATAAAATGAACTGATTACAGCTTGCGTACGAAAACGATGAAAGAGCAAATACACACAGCTATGCAAATGTGAAATATAACATGACAGAAAGCACTGCCACAGAGATAACAGCAGGTAATTGCTGGGCTCTGTAGCTCTCCCACCAAACCAACTCTGTGATATTTCCTTTGTTCTGTAACTGGCACATTTTTGGCACATGGGAGGCAGAGGGAGGAAACAAGCTGGGGCTGAACTCCCTGTGAAAGCTGCTGCAAATGTGCAGAGTGCCAGAGCAATGGGAGGGCAGGGTCGGACAGAGCTGAGCCATCAAGGTACCACCATGTCCAGCAACTGGGAGGAATCGTGTCCAATAACCGTACTCAGCCAAAGGTTAAAGGCTGACATTTGCCCTTTTAATTCCACCACAAACTCTCCATGAAGGCAACATGTTGAAGGCCTGATCCAGCCCACTGGAGTTAATGGCAAGATCCCTTAACCCCATGAAGCATCTCAGGGTCAGGACTGGGTCTGAAAGCTCACTGGGCAGCAAATAAGACAGAGCATTTCATGCATATATTTGCATGCCTAGTAACTTAATGGTGCTTCTCATGGAACTAGAAACAAGTATGAGCTGTGAAGTGAATAGTCAGATTTTGTGGAATCATCATGTTGTATCAGGGAGCTGTACTGTTAATCACAGTCACATAACGATGAGCACAGCTTGAAGCACATATCTAGCTGCCTTCCTCATCTTCTGTTGCTACATGCCAGAATTAAAAATAGCCATTGCACTAGGGTAAGACACTTAGCAGTTTTCGAGTCCTCATGCCTACTATTTTGGGTTGCATTTTCGTAAGAATTTGGGTGGTTTTGTGCAGGCTTGGATTTGGGGATCCAGGCGGACATAAGCCCAGATGGCATTGGATATACCCTACCCAGAGGCAGGCTATACTATTTTGGACTCAGAACCAACATGATGCAAGCAACGGATTTTCTGTACTGGAGCTGGGTGAGGCAGACTGGGCAGACTGGGCTTATCTACTTCAGTTATCTGTCTGTGCAAAACTCCACATGAGCCCTACTCCCATTTTCAAAAGTGACTTTGGCAATTGCATGTCAGCAATTTCATGACAGCCCCTAGTAGACCTAGGGTAGTGGTCCTAGTCACTTCGGAAAACAAAGTGCCTGAATCCACAAGACAAGCTTCAAAAGCATCATCCTCCTCTCTGTTTTGTGCTTTTTCTCAAGCACACCAAGTACACCTGTAACAACACTTTGCTACTATTTCATTCAGCAGGAGCTAGAAACTGGCATTCCTGTACAAGATTGGAGTCTTGTTAGTGATGTATCACTTTACTTCACCATCCTCTCTTACCTGCTTCATCTGTAGGATCTGGCCCAGGATTCACACTCCCCATTTGTCAGGCAGTTCCCTTCTCAAGAGACAGTCCTTCAAAGTGACTTTGCTGCAGGCATGAGCGGCTACCAAACATGACAATATGGACTTGAGCCCAACACAGAGCCCAGAGGAGTCCATCTCCACCATTTCTAAAGGGAAAACAGTTAAAGTTCTGTACAAACAGTGTGTGGAGTTGCAACACATCCCTGTTTGCACCAGACCTAACTTTTCTTTGATTAGTCACCAGATCTCTCACCATTCTGTGTTCAGTATTAAGCAACTACACAATATGGGAATTGATGGCAATATAAGGAAATACTGGCTTGATACCACAACGCAGTCGAGCCCTAACTTAGCCCTGTTTAATTAAAATTTGTTACTATGACAGTAACCTCATTGTGTAGAGCTAGACCCAGCATAAATTATCAGTGATTTGCCACTTTGATAAATAAACATTAAATGTGTGTCAAGGCCTCTTTACTATCAAGCATGAAGGAATCCCTGCAAGAAAAAAGTAAAAAAACTTTTAATTATCAAGTTCATTAGAATCTATCTAAAGCAAAATGCTTTGCGTTTCTAATGTTAAAATTATAAAAGCACTCGATGAACCAGTACTAAACAATCAGGATGCAATCTCTGAAAGAGCTGGCATTTGAAAAAGAACAGTTTAATTTACAAAACAAACACTGCACTTAGTAGAAAGAGAATCAGGTTGCAAACCATAGACTCATGAGTGTGTTTCTAACTCCTCCAAGTTCACTGTTCTTCAATGTTTGAGTCTTGATTTATTTATTGCTAGGTGTGTATTACACAATGTAGGCATGAGACTCTTCCATGCTTCGTTCAGTATTCACATTTTGGTGTATATTTTTAAGATTTCGAGTTTAGCTCAGGGATGGCTTATCTTTTGTCTCTTCCATTTTCCAGTGGCTCTTGTATAGCCAGGCACTCCTGCATGTGCTAAGCTTTTAAATCATCAGCAGTCAATGGGGTTAGCCTCATGCTCAAAGCTGAGATTCACCTAAAGAAATTTGTCACAGATTTAACTCCACGTAGACTAAAGAAACCAGTTAACTTCAGTAAAACTCAGTCCTCATCTTTATTGAGCATTTAACCCATGCCTTGGCAGATGGGAAATTTTAGAGGTTTATTCAGTATGGGGAGGTTATTCACTTGGGGGATGAATGAAACTCTTGCAGATTTGGGGAACAAAATTTCCAATATGAAAGAGTAAATTATTCATTTTTTTTAATATTCATAAATCTCTGGGATTTTTTTTAAAGTAGCTTTGAGACAAAAGGTTCTGTAGGTCAAGGGTAGAGGTTCTGTTTCTTTGGGACCCCCCTGAATAAAAGCAGGAGTTGAGTGTTTCTGCTGCTGTACCTTGCGCCCCATCCGCCAAAGTCCATGTTGATGCTATGCCTGATCTTTCACTTGATCAGACACTGTCACCCTGACATCAAGTATTTCCAAAAAGGCCAAACCCAGACTATCTTTGATTTCAGTGGGAGATATATTCTTAAGATTATATCACAAGGAAAGAAAATAGCCTTTGGCAGAGAAATCAGACCTGTGACTTAAATACTTGGTATTTCCCAGAAACATAAGGGACAGGATTTCAGGTCTGTTAGAGAAGGGATTTGAGCTGAGGTCTTCCATATCCCAGGTAGATGCAGTAATCTCTGAATTGCAGACAAGTGATGAATGCTGCAGGAACTGGTTTTAGGTGATCCTTCTTCATGCCAAAATACATTTCTGCATCTTAAAAATCTTCTTTTTATACACTTTACTTAAGCTGATATGTTTGATATATTTTTGAGAAATTTTGGGGTGAATAAACACTCTTTGCCGAAAAAAAAAGGTCATAGTGTTCCCAGCAAATTTTAGTGAGATCTAAGAGTCCTGGAACTTAAGAATGAATATAGTTATTTTTTTGCAAATGTTGAAAGCACCGCAAGTATTGTCTGGGTTTGCTAGTATGTAAATATGTATGTAGCACCTTGTTTGTTTCTTTGGTTTCTTTCTTCTAAATAAATTCCATCATCCGTATTCCTGACAGCGGAAAGGCAGCCCAAGGAATTCTATGTTCTGTTGCCATAACCAGAAAGAACAAAACAACACCTAGTTTCCTCTATTTCAGGGGGAAAAAAAAATCCCTTCCCTGAAAAGATTATTTCTTTTCCACTCAAAACCTATGTTTTCCCAGCATTTCCACTCTAAACAGATTGAAGTAGGCCTCTTGTTGCTAACAGAGGCATATGCTAGAGGGTTACCCTTGGAGTCCAGAACTCAGCTGTTCTGAAATGAAAGATTATTACATCAACCCAGTGGATAACCTGTAATTAGTTCATTTCGGCTGGAAATTTTTATGTCACAACACTGCCTTCCTACACGTCTGCTACAAATAACCCTTCGTTACACGAACACCAAATTAAGCTAATGTGAAAGAAACTAATCAATAGCTTTCTGCTTAGCTCACTTTGGTTCAAACTCTATTCTCCCAAACCTTTTCAGATAGCGTAAGTCACTCCAAACAGTATCTGTTGACAACAGCCTTTTACAAATTTGGTCGATCTGACCATCTAATTTTAAAGCAGTCAACTGCAAGTTAGCTCCCACCATGGAGAGATGGACCAGTATGACATGAGAGTTGATCTTCTATTACCTGATGTCCATTGGTGGTGCTGCCTGGAGAGTGGAGACTGGAATAGTGCACATCACCACAGATTTTTGGTGTGGCAGGACAGGGCTCTAAATGTCTGGGGCCAAAGTTGCTAAACGACTCTTAAGTTCAGCTTGCTTCCAAACCCACATACCTTCCTGCATGATTCACATGCTGTTGTTTAACTTTCTTCCTTAAGGGGTGTATTTTTCCCAGTGCATAGTTTGCAGATGCTTTTTTTTCCTTTCCAAACTCCTTCCATGTGTAGGTTTTTGGTTTTTCTCAATATTGACATTTCCCTGTTTTCAGGGCTGGTAATACAAGATCTGCAACGTAGGATCAGATGAATTGCCAGTCTTATCAGCACCCTGTCTCCTGAAGGGATGAGGTGCGCCGGGCAGAAACTCAATAATCTTCTCTGAGAAGAGGGACTGGGTGTTTTGTTCTTTGGGGTGGAAAGGAGGGGAGCAGTAAATACTAATCTCCTCCTGATAATGATTGACAAACTCGATTCACATGGATTATACTGATTTTTAGCTATTGTAACTTTTTGTTTTAATAGAAACATATATATTTTCTGATTTTTTTTTTAATTTGACTTTTAACAAAATGAAAGGAGGCACAAACATGTGTCCTTAAAGATCTGAGAGACAGTTAAACTAATCTGCCTGATTTTGCACTGTTAACAAGGCTCAGCTGTGAAGGCAATATCAAGTAAACAGAAAGCAGAATATATTGAATCACTACCCAGTGTGAAAGTCTTTGCACCATGATGAACCAAGCATGAACTCTTTACATTCATCCACTTCTTCATCCTGATGTGAGTATTCTAATCTCAAAAGCTTTTCGCAGCCTTTAGTGTTCCTCTATTTTCAGATTTTTTTTTTACTGTTACTTGTATAAACAGACTTTCTGCTTCTCACTTTATTATAAGAATGAAAATAAGTATAGACATTTTGTTATAAAAATGAAAATAAATATAGAACTTTGAGGAACCGGTAAACTGTTATTTTATGTAAGTGGAAAACATGTAGGTGGTTGTAGTAACTGCTTGTAGACAGCAGATTGCCTGTGTATGCAATGAGAAATCATATGAAAGATAGCAAGACTGATTGCAAGTGACTTTAAAGATGACATGCAAAGAAGAGAGACAGTTCACCAGCTTACATGATAACCAAATCATACCTTCGTGCCTTCATTTTCAAGTGTCCATCAGCCTATTAAATCACCATGGGAAGGATAGAGATTGCAAAGTTACCATGAAACTTTGCAATATTTTTGACCATTTACCCTAAATTAGGGAATTAGCATTTTATGGGCTTGTAACATATGTGACTTCTGCTGCTTCTGTTAAAAGACTTAGGGTCATAGGTTGAAATCTAGGAAAGTGCCTGAAACAGTGCCTAGGAAAAGCAAACACTTCTAGAAAAACAGAAACATATGGAAAAGTGCCTGAAACATAGAATTTGGGTTCTGACACCAAACTCAGATTCTAGAGCCAAAAAAAAAAGGCTGCTCTAAGTAGCCAGAAAACCCACCGGGTTACCTGAATATTACAGTCTTCAGAAAGAAGACAGGGCACACTTTCTGCCTCATTTACCTACATATAGATGCGTTGAGAGGGAGTATATAATCACTTTTGTATACCAGACTAGTGGCTGAAGCACTCATCCAGGAAATGGGAGATCAGCATTTTAAACCCTCCCATCTCATCTTCTTCCCAGAAAGATGCCACTAACACCAGACTAGTCATGGGCAGTGGCATGATTTCTCCAGTTCAAGCAAAGCAATAAGGGAAAGTGTCAAGTCTGCAAATTGGGAAAAAGAAAAGAGGCAGTAAAGAAATAATCTTATTTTGCGCCTTAGTGTTTAGGAAAAGGGAAAAAAGGAGAGCTTTCTGCTTCGCATTACAGTTTCCCACCTGAGTATCTTAACCACGAGCAGATTCCTCCTTCTTTGTTCTCAAAGCCAGGACAGGCTTTCCAAGATAAAAGCAAGCAATCAATAGGGCTGGCGCCATGTGCCAAGTCACGAACGCAGGAGGATGATCTGGAGCATACTGAAATCAGCCACTACCCTGCAGGGTCTGCTCAGGAAGGTGTCCCTTAGCTCCCCCAGGCTCACCCAGTGCAAGTCCTGAGTGACTGTCACACGCTGCCCTGGCTTCAACTGTGAGAGACCAAGATAACACAGATCTGAATGTACCCTGCAGGCACCATTCCTCTTCATTTTGTTATTCCTTATACTTTTAAGTGTATATCATTAAGCAGTGAGTCTCCAGAGAGCTGTAATAGGTCTTTTTATTTTTTTCTTTAAATCAAATTATCTCCCGACTGCTGTATCATGAAATTACACAGCACTGCAAAATAGAGAGCTAGTTTGTGGCATACACATTTTTAAGAAAGAAAAATTATTAAGAAAGAAGTAGAGCTGTAATCGTTTCCAGTCTACATAACTAATGATGGTGTTGTCCTTTCCCAAGGGTCCTTGTCACCTGTTCTAATTCGCTGACTCTGACACTTTGTGTGCAACCACAAACAACTGAAATCAATGGGAAATGGAAATGTCCTGACAAGGCCAAATTGAGCCCACCTACGCTGTCAATGATTTCTTCACCCTTATTAATGCTGTGTGAATCTTCCTGGGTGTACAATGGTGAATAAAACAAGAGCAGGGCAATGCAGAGTGATGCAGTGCCGTGCTCTGATGTGCTTAGTCTCCGGACCAGAGCTCTAGTGTCAGACACCCCGCAACACACAAGCGGAGCCAAGGGCCTGAGAACGGGACCTGAACCAACCAACGCATTGACTGCAGGGCTGTCTTGCCAGTCAACAGGTGAACATTGAGGACAAGGCTGTACCTTATTCCCTGCTTGAAAATAACCAGCTAGCCTCCCTCTTTGCACCATACTCCAAATATCCATTTGGAGCTACTTTAACTGTTCGCTCAAGTCCTTTGATGTGTTGACATGCACGGAGGGTTTTTATGAGGATCCACAACAGGAATCGGTAACCATCACTTTTTATTTTATTCAGGTGAGACTCAAGCCCTGTGATATGCAGTCATGTAGGAAGGTAGACCTTGGGTCTTCTCTTTATTGTGCCACACGGCATCTCCATGTTCGTATTTTGGAAAATATAAAACTTACACATTTGCCTTTCAGATTTTTTACTAATTAAAAATTAATATGTTTTAAAAATCAGCTCTTTTACACTTCTCTAATTAAATTTCCACAGGATATTTTTTGGTGGGAGAATTCAATTAGGTTTTAATTTTAGTAATCAAAAAAGCACTGGTGCTTTGAGTATTTGATTTTTAATTCAAAAATTTGACATGGCATTCCAATTAAAATGTTCAACAGTTGCATTGTAGCATAAAAAGTCTATTACATCTGGTAATCAGGAGAATCCAATGACCATAAAAAATGCAAACAGTATTTCAAGAACCCTCAGGTAATAACCATATTTAGCAAACACTAAACACTTCAATTACAGCTGCCTACAGCAGCTCTGATCACTCAGAACCTATGGCAGCAAGTGGAAGCAGCTCTTTGCCTATCTCACTGTTAGATAAAGTTGTGCCTTGAAAATGTCATATAAACTCAGCTTCCAGAAATATAACCAAGCTTGCCAGAGGCTATATTGAAAAGGAAGTGTTGACTCTGCTTCCCAATTCATGTAAGCTCCTTTCTCTTGCCTTTCAAGTTAACTCACGTAGTATCTTCTTTATAAACAACAGAGGCTGCAGCTTGAAAATCTGATGTATTTGTGTGTTCTCTTTCTTATCTTCTTTTGCTGCTTGCCTACAGATTTGAGTCAGCAAAGAAGTAAATATCTCAGAACTGTCCTGAGCACCCCTTTGGGAAGATTTTGCAGAATTGAGCAGCTGACCCCTTTACCCTCCAAAGAAAAACCTGCCCATTCTCATGGGAAAGAACCTTTCTAGAATTAAAACCCCTACAAAAAAAATTGTTTCTGTTTTCAGCAGGTATATCTTTTATATAAAACATAGACCAGTACCTTAACAGTATCCAGTACAAGGTGGGCTTGGAGTAATTGTACGCGAAGCAAACCAAAGACTATTTTGGTCCCTAAGAGCTTAGTCATTGTCATAATGGATCATGATTGGCTCCATCTAGTCTACCGACCTGCCTGTGACAATGACAAATGCCACTGAACGATACTAATATTGTCATTGCTCCCAACAAATTGTATGACGTGTCAGAAGAATTGTATCTGTCTGTCTTGGCTTTCACATGTCCTCCATTGCTAAATAACGTAATATACCTGTGTTAAATTTTCCCATTTTCCTTTAAATGTCAACTTATCCACGTACTGCTCATCAATCACATGATTATTACACATTGTTTTTTGGCTGCACATGACGTTGCATAGTACAGACAGCAGGGCACAAGGTCAGGTGCCCCAGCATACTTAAATGTGTGCTATGTTGCACTGGGGAAGAAACATAGGCGAAAAATTTGTAAATATGGTCCTTTTTGTATAAAGAATATCGTGCACTGAGAGAGAAACTGTGCTTCAAACCATGACAGGTGAATTCAGAATCCAACCTTGTACCACACGAGGATGATGTTTAAGCAATGCCTGCTGTGGGTGTGTGTGGGTTTGCTGAAGATGCTGAAGAGGGAGCTGAGAAACAGAGCTGGATTGGTTCATTGGTGGCTAATAGAGGAAACTCAAAAGATAAAAAATGAAATAGAGAGGAATTAAGATGAAAACAAGAGAGAAATGAACATAGAGCCTAGTGGGACATCTCTGCAGTTCTCTGCCAAAGGGTTAATACCACAGGGGAAGTCTTGGGGAAACTGGAGAGAAGCAATGCTAGCAAGAAGGCAAATTTTACTTTTGTCAGATCTAAAAACTATTTGAAATGGAGAAATGGCTTCATGAAAGTAAATAGGCCTAAGGACTGCTAAGATACGAGACAAGTAAGACAGCAAAACAGAATAAATTGAATTTTAATTAAAATAAATATGACATGAAACTAAACAGGCCCTGATGAAGTAGTCTGCCAAGGACAAGCAGGCTCAGTGCTTGACTGAGAGCGCTGTAAGTTTGGGGTAGCTTTTCTTGAGTCAGCACAGTTACACCAAGATAGAGCCATTTTTAGGGAGAAAGAGTCCTTGCCCCTTTGCTGTACACCATGCTGCTGCTCAGGAGGGGTGGGAAGACAAAATAAACATGCTGCAAAACCGACGTGTGATGAGAGCACGGGAAGCCCCAGCCTCAGCTCAGGTATCTGCAGCTCAGATAACACAGAGCATGCGCTTCAGCGTACGGACTAGCAACCATAATTATAGGTCACCAGCAAGCACACCAAAGTGTAGATCCACTAGAGGTGTCAACGGGGAGCTGTGGAAGGGATGAGAGCTGAAAGAGAAGTCTGGCTTCAAAATCTGCCTTGAGATAGCTGCTGTAGGGCTGCTAGAGTGATGTACACCTTGGCATCACCCACCACTTGAACAGAGGCTTTCGTACAGTAGCACCTGTTTTTACTTATTACAATGACAGCTAATGGCAGCTGTTGCTAAAGTCCACCCAACCTCTTGGCACCTGGGAAAGCAAGACCAAAATTAGCGATCTGTAGTGTGCTGGAGGGGCAGCTCCGTTTCTCTGTTCACACAGTCTCTGTAGAAGACAGAGAAAAAGAGCAGCTGTCATTTTAAGGAACGAATATGAAAAAGGATAAACTTAAAAGTCTAACTCAATATTTAATAACAAATAAGAAATATAAAACACCAGGAAGATTAAACAAAAGTTGAAAATAGGCTTAAAAATAAAAGAACAAGCAAAGGAATAATTTACAAACCTAATGAAGAGGGGAATAGATAAGATAAACTCTGAATATTAATGAGCAATCAGAATAAGGGAGAAAAATAAGCTAAAATAGGGCTATTTTACCACAGGCAAAATAATGTACAATGTTTCAATCTCCCCAGTTAAATTACAGAATGAAAAGGAACCTTAATAAAATATCAGTGTGTAAATCTCTCTCCAAACCACCCACATGCTGACTGCTGCTGGAGACAAATAGGTACAATAACAGGTAGAAGGCAAAATGCCACTGCTACAAATGCAGTCAGGTTGATTTTTCTTCTGTGGACAGTAAAGAAGGTGTTTTAATGTGCACAAAACAGCAAAATTAGAGCAGCTGAACCATTTTAAAGAATGAGAATACACTGTGCACCAGCCCAAGCCTCTCTGAAGGTGTAGGAAAACTGCTAAACGGCCTTGCCCAAAGTAGTTTGACATTGCTAGGCAGGAAGCTCTGAGCTTGCTGATGGCACTGAGAGGTGGTTGTTGCTTTCAGGGTCCAGCCTAAAAAGTCACATTTTCCTGCATAAATGTGCCAGGAGTCTCTGAGAGAGAATGTGACTTTGGGAGGGAAAAAAAAAATGCCCCTTTCGTTATTTTGTTTGGGTTGGGTTACATTATTTAAGGGTGTCCTGGGGGTGGGCAGGCTCCCAAGAGTTGCTCCTGTTTGAAGCAACGATCTGTCTCGTGTCATGGGGCTGGAGCAAACCTTCAGCTTCACATCTAAACTGCTCACAAGGCATTCTGTGGTTCTGCTTGTTTTATCCTTGGGGCATCATATACACTAATAAGACAGAGCAAGAGAAGAACCTACGTTGAAAGCCTTTGATGTCTTGTGCTAAGACTCCATGTACAATCTCATATGCTAAACATTAACGTTAGCCACAAAAAAAAAAAAAAAAAAAAAGGAGGAAAAAATCTTTCCTTCCTTCTTAAAATAATGAGCATTTAGTTTCCTGGAAGTGATTGCACAATCCAGGTTCTTGTCCTGGCTCACTCAGTTGTATCAGTGCCACATTGCTGTAATTTGTCTCACTGGGCAGTCTACTTATTCTTCACTGTGGGAAAGCAAGTCTCTTCTTGCTCTGCTGGCAGAACAGCACTCTGGAATTAAAAAGAGTGCTGTCAGAGACTGCTGGCATCTTCTGTTTGAAGATCCTCACTGTTCAAAAATATAGGCCTTCTCATTGCCAGCATACCCTTGCCTGCTGCCCTGCAATCTAGCCAAGACCAAAGCCAAGTGCAAAGCTTTGAATTTTAGTCTTCCTCTCCTGAACACAAGTTCTGCAGCCTGAGCTGAATGAGAGATGACACGGCTTCTCCTTTTTTTTTTTCCTTGTTGCTTTCCAAAAATAATTGTCATGAAAGGTCACAGGTGAATATCTAGGAAAAATACTGGCTAGATCTGCAGTGGAATTTCCCCAGCTTCTGACAGCCGAGGTCTGGCTGTGGTGAGCTTTGGTATCCCCCCAGTTCTGCACAGCCATGACATTTACCAGTGGTACAAGGGCATCCCTGTACTCCCACCAAGAGATTTAGTCAGTTTTCTTTGGGATCCTTTTAGCTAGCATCAGAGACAGGATAATAAGAACTCATGCAGACGTTGTCCAGGGCCTGGAAGTTCACACACGCATGAGTTCCCCCTAAATACTGACGGTCATCCTATATTAATTTATTTTAGCAATAAAAGGTGAGTAATACAGGAAATAATCCTGTAGAGGATAAGGGAGAAATCACCATATATTGCTTGGTGAAAAAGAAATACTTTGGTTCTTTTTATCATCTTGCAATTATCTTGTGAGGATTCCATTTCCAATGAGAGACTGCCTTCCTGCTCAAGGGAATTTCAAATTAGCAAAGTCAGTTAAACTCTACGAGCTGTTTCTCCTGGGAATAAACATTTGTTTTGTTTATCTCCAGCCAACAGCTAATAGCACAATAATGATCCAATCCCCAGATCCCTTTGGCTGGAAACTGATACCTTAATCTCTGCAGTGCAAGTCTTATCAGTCTTTGCTCCTATGCAGTTGGAACATTTCCTTTGTATCCACGATGGCCCCTGCAATGAACGACTGTCTAGATTCTGGTTATCTTTAACATGAATTACCTTTCCCTGACCCCATTTATTCCTTTCTCAAAAAGACCTCCTTTGAACTATTTCCTTCTGGCCCCTATATGACTCTTACTGAGGCATAGTATTATTGTTTTAATTTTCCTTAACTTTCTCCCTTGTTCACTATCCCATGGAATAGCATTATGTTTGATTCAGTGATCAAGACAAGTCCTGCTGCTACCCTGCCTTTACATAGTGGAAATCAGCAGAGATGTGTAAAGCAAGAACAAAGTGGGCATTTCTTTTGAATCTCAAATTACATTAAACTTCTCTGTGCTATCAATTAGATCTGGTAGTTAGCTCAATGAAAGAGAAAATTAATATTCCTGTGGCATCCCTAGGCGGTACCATTTCTTTAGACTAAGAGTCCAGACATACTGGGTAGAGACCAGGTTCTAGCTGTGTTTAGAGAATCCTTAGCAGAAACAAATCAAAACTAAGCTTTCTGTCAAGATTTACTCATCACATATATTAAAGCATGGAAATAATTTTATGAAATAGTGAAATCTCAGGCACAACACAAGGAAAGACACTATAATTATAACAATGAAGGCACCTGCCAGCAAATATCCCCATTCTTCCCCCTGCACACACAGACCTAACTACTCACTCTGCACATCTTACACAGCTTTAACACTACACTTCTCTTATAGAGACCATCATCTCCCATCTATCCTCCTGCACTCTCAGATGTTGGAGCTGTTTGATCTGGTAGCTTGATGAGAGAAATAACATAGGATAGCATAATAAAATAAATTTGCCTTCCTCGAGGTGCCTCATCAGTTTAACTGTTTTACTGGCATCCCACTAATTTGACCTTCTGATTAGAGTTGGCTTGTCAGATAAGCAAAGGCTATATGATTTTTACTTTACCTCCTCCAAGTTATTGCTTGATTTGAGTACAACATATATTTCCATATCCATTGTCATTGAGATATCTGTGTAGCTGTAGTACATAGCAAATATCACTGCTTGTAATGAATAACAAGGATTTTCTTCCTTATTTAAGCCTCATTTGTTTCTTAGTAGCTTTAGATTTTCCTGGTATGTATATCTCAGTAATAAAATAACAGACAGACAGGAGATGTGGCCACGTCTGCCCTGTAGTGTGCCATCTTCCCATTTATGTCATAAGCTTCCCTCTAAAATCTAAAATTAATCGGAGCCTAATTTTGTCTAAAATAAAACAGAATAAGAAGAGGCTTCTAATGGAAGCATAAAACTCCAGAGAGACCAAGAATGAGTCACACACCAGACAGTGACACTGTCCAGGAATGCAGATAACTGCATGACAAAAGGTTGTGGCAGCGCATTCCTCCTTGTTTTGCCTCAAAAGGAAATGTACTCAAAAATAAGAGTTGAAAGTACGGAGACTGCCAACCTGATGCAAAACTTATGCCGAATTCCCTTGAAATTTCAAACAAGCCACAGCATACCTGACCAGATAAACGCCATTTCTAATTGTGTGTTTGCCATTTTTATGGTAGTCAGAAGAGCACTAAGGTTAGGAATTTTGGACCAAATATTTTCTCTTGCTAGAGAAGAAAGAAAGTACAAGGGAACATTACAAGCTTTTATTTGTACCATGGCAAAGTGAATCTACCACACTCTCTTTAGTATAATTGGTTGCACATCAGTTTGCCTGAGGAGAAGCAGCTCTTTTAGAGTGTATGGAGTTTACCAGTGCTGTTTGGTGCTTTTTAACTATTTTCTTCTGCCTTGTGGAGAAAAAAAAGTCATCAAAGCGTGCTGTTGTAAGCCAATTTGGCCAAAAATCTGGCTCTGAACAGCCCTTTGCAAAATACGGGAAAAGCAAGAATAGTTTGGGAATTTTAACATTCCCACCTCTCCCTTACTTCTCCTCCTTGTTTTTCCATTCATCACTAACAGTCCGGTTATTGCTGATTCGATCCCAAGAGCCTAGCAAAGCACCCTGACCAGAAACCAAACCTGAATAAAAGTGAACCTGACTGGCTTATTTCTGCAGTCCAGCCCGAGAGAATTGCAAAGAATATAGAGCAACCTAGCTAATGGAAAATAAATCAGTCATTTAAAGTCCTTTCTGTTTTAGTAACTGCAACTGTTACTCAGCAGTGACATGGATGAGGGCTTTCTTTTTAATCGTGCTGTGTCCTCCCAGAGATTTGGCTAATTCAGAGGCGATCTTGGGCTGGTTCCTTTATTCATGCTCCATGGCGCTCTGTCTTTCACACCTGTTGCAACTGGTGTAAACTGCTGTAAAATGCCACTGGTTTCAATTTCACGTAGGGAGCAACCTAAACTTGTTGATATTCTGAATAAAGGGTCTAACAAAGACTTGCCTTGCATTTGTATTTAAGCCAGCACTCAAGATGCTTGGCCTTGGTGGGCTTGCTCAGGCCTGTAATGGGATTAAGCTCCTATTTACACTGCACACTGCAGTGAGCCTGTAGATATCTGAGCTGGCTCTAAATGAGCTGCCTGAACAGCCAGGATCAGGCTGAGAGCAAGGGAAAAGCAGCCTCTGATGGGCAGTCACCAGCTCAGCCCTCTGTGAGTTCTGCAGAGCTCTGCCCCATGGTGTGGGTACACACGGGGACCCCGCTCCCCACAGAGAGCTGGCTTGTCATCCACACAGATCTGTCTGGGAGAGAACAGTTTAAATAGTGCTGGCCTTGAGTCAGACAGCGGGTCAGTGCAAAAGCCAAACAGCAGATTTCCTGCCTAGTAGCTTATCCACATGCCTTTCCTCTCATGGACCCCATACAGCTCCACTGCTGAAGACATTTTTGCTGGAATGCACTGCACCATCCAAATAAGCACAGCTTGACACGTGTTTGGTGGGGGTGTGGGCAGGGAGAAACTCGGAAGGGAAGCTGTGGGTGGTGGAGGAAATGGAAAAACAAGGCAACGCTGGGAGGATTCGAGGGCATAAACATGACACCAGACCCAGGGTCCGCTGGGCAGGGTGCAAGGTGTGGTGGATCCCTGAGGAGTCACAGGAGTCACGCTGACTTGCCTGACATGCTTGTGCTGTGGCTCAGCAGCACTTGCCATAACAACACTGCTTCAATCAGAAGGATGCTGCAATGGCAGAAGAACAAAGAGATATGAGTCGAATCCTGCACTGCTGCCCTTCTATGGAGTACTGTACTGCTCTGACAGTTGCATGTTATTTCTGGTTTCTTGGTGACTGAGAAATTAAAATGTGGTCTACCACATGCATTGCAAAATTATCACATAGAATAGAGTCACAGGGGAGTGGTAGCCCCCAGTTCTCCTTCAACCACCACTGGGCAAGGCCTGGATGGAGCTTTATGTCAGTTAAAGCTTGTGTAGGAGTATGCAAGCAGAGAGATTAAAACGCCTCACTCCAGTTAAAGTATTGAATTTGAGCCTTGCCTCTGACTAATGCAGAATTTCTTAGTGAACCCAGCAGTAGACGTACCCCTGATTGCTCAGCCAGGGGATGCAGAGGCCTCTGAAAGTCCACTGTGACTTAATTATAGAAATTGATGTGCCTGAGCAATGACAGTTCAATGGGCTCTCTTGCCTCAGCGCCTGTGGGCTCCATAAGGACTCCACACAGCAGTACAGGGAGCCGGGAAGCAGCCAAGAGGCCAGTTTCTTTGCTGATAGACCTGAACAAGGCCCCAGCCTGGAGCAAGGAAGTGAGATGCAGGGCAATACCTTTGTTTTAGGGAAAGCGAATGAATTAAGGATCTTTTCCTAAAAAAATGGGAAGTTTCCCCTGGAGGTTGCATCTGCGTTGCATGAAAGACAGCAGAAGGGTCTTGTGCTCTACAGGCAGGAGCTGCCCCCTTTCTGTGGCGTGTCTATCTGTAGAGTAAAACCCACCTGAGACATGATTTATTGGCAAGGTTTTTACATTCACTGTTTGGGCATAGAGGAAGCTGTGCCTCTGACTCCTTGAAAATGGGAAACACGTGAGGGTCAGATGGCAACTGGAGTGTCTGGACCACATTACTGCCCTGTTTATAAGACACTGCAGCTGCTATGACTGTCCTGCCTTAACATTGGCTATTTCTTGCAATTCTACCCCAGCTGCTTGTTTCTATTCCTGGCAAATGTAATAATTCTTTTCTATCAGAACTTAAAAGCATGAGTTAACTGTACATCACTCCACAGGATCAAACTTAAGACACAAGCTTCTGGAACATCTTCCCAAAATCTGTAGTCCTTCCTCATTCACACCCCCCCCCACTAACTCAGTCAAGCAATTTAGTTGTAAATTAAAGATTTCTGCAAACTTCCAACACTGCATCTGCTGGATCAATGTCCTGTGGGAGGAGAATGTCAATAACTAGCATTAAGCTTAGATTTGTAAACAGGGTTTTCAAGCTGGTTGAAAAATGGGCTTTTGCTGAAATTGCTAAGTCTTTCCCCCATAACTTGCCTCCCAAACTCAAACTTTAATTCGAGCACTGAACATTTTCAGGGAAGACTGTTCCTCTCTGGAAATGCAGTCCTCCTTCCTTTTGCTCCTGCCTTCTTGTTTAAGCACGGCTTTCCCTATACTTTGTATGTTACAAAATCATCCCTCCCCTCTAGAAGAAAGCAGGCAATATATTTGGACAGAAGCAGATGCCGTTTGCATGGGAACTCCAGCCTGAGGCGGCTATTTGATTTGGATATTTTCCTGCATTGTCCTGCTTTCTTGTTGGACAACAGGGTTTGTGGTATTTCCAAGTCTTTTCTCTCAGGGAAGATATGTGATGCATTACAGGGTGTATAATTAAGATACGTAGCTCAGAGACACAAATGAATCATCAAATAACTGATAAATTTAATGGTATAAGACAGTAATAATTTCCAAGTAGCCAAATTATTTGGGGCTTTGGATATTTAGTTTTTCAACAACATTTCAAAAATTTTCGTGGCAAATAGCAAACTCTTCATATTGTTAGATGGAAATGTAAGCCTAATTTCTGACAGAGATGAGTTATAGCCAAGGAAAAAGAAAAGAAAAAATGCTGGTAATCTTAATAGTCTCCTTAGATGGCAAATCAAGAAATACCTAACTTCTGCATGGGTAAATTGGAACCATTTTGTGAAGAGACTTTATTGAAATGATAATGTTAGTGATACAATGAAACCGTTGCCTACTTCAAAACAGAATCCGGCATGAGCAGTGGATAAAAGGGATTATACTCTATAGTTATAAATACAGCCTGTATCACAGATATTTTCTAGTAGTAGGAGAATGAATTGATACATTGAAATCCTGTAATAGATGTCTGAAATGGAATCATCTTATCCCTGCTGATGGAGTGAGCGAAAAAATGTACTTTCTTTATAAAAGGGAAAAGGAACCAGAATTAGTCACAGAGCATCTTCCACTTCTGCTTCGGGAATGGTGGCAGATCAGATTGGGGTCTTCTCGTGTATTTTCTCTGTCCTTTACAAGATGGCACTGGGAGCCTGCCCAGCAGCAGGGTCCTGGTAGTGTATCAGACACACACCGGACTGAGCGAAGTGCAACAGCTATGGATTTTGTAACAGGAGAGTGAACTGGAGGCAGGGAGAAAGTAAATAGGTTTAGAGCACAGAACAGCAAATCTTTCTAAAAGCTAGTACAAGACTCTTTTTAATCAATTAAAAGTCAGACACGAGTGAAATATTTTTTTTATATACGACAAAGAAAACGTTGGATTAAAATAACCAGTCTAGAAATTTCTTTAACTCTTAATGGAAATGACCATTGCTGGAGGTGTGTAAAAGATGTGTAGATGAAGTTCTTAGGGACATGGTTTAGAGGTGGATTTGGCAGTGCCAGTTTAATGGCTGGACTCAATGATCTTGAAGGTTCTTACAAATCAAAACAATTCTGTGATTCTATGATTCTATGATCTTTGTGGCAACTATAGCTGGAGACATCACCTGCTAGGCTGACAGACAAGAACCTCTGAGTGAAATTTATTAGGATCAGACTGTAAATAGAAGTGAGACAGACTAATCTATTTTCATTTCCCAAACAGAGAAACACCAAGCTGTGGTCATCTGGCAGAGCGAATGGAAAGTAATGGAAATGGAAACCATATCTGAGTTGTAATTGAATAACTCTATAGCACTGGAAAATAAACTCAGTGTTCAGGGGCTGTTTTGGTTTTTTAATATGTGTTTAAAACCAACAACATCCCCTGAAAGATCAAAACTACCATTGTATTCAATCCCAGGTGCAGTTCGGCAACAAGGACTCTGCAAAACACGGACGTGTCTCACTGAAGCAAAGTCAATGTGACTTAAGTGCTTTGCTGAACTGGAGCCATAATTGGACTTAAGTCAGAGACCCAGCAACCTCATATCCTGGAGCAGTTCCACAATTCACAGAAATCCCCTTTGCCAGCTGTAATATTACCTGTCCTGGCAGGGAGGCGTGCAAGTCCTGCAGGGACCTCGAGTAAAGGTGCTTCCACAAAGTGTCTGTTTCTTCATTTGTGCTGATTGTACATGACACTGGTGTTACATTGCTTGCATGCTCTCACTTCTTCGTGATCTTTTTGACTTGTGAATAAATTATTTGTTTTATGGAGCTGTAGCATATGGCAGCAAAGAATCACTGTGTTATGAAGAACTCCCAGGTGACAAAAAGAAAATGAATAACTCATTTCTTGAACTTCTTTATTGCTATGAATGTGTGAACACACCCCGATAATAGGTCCTAGTTCTCGTATGAGTGTGAATTTCCCTCCAAAGACAAGAGTGGGGGAAAGAGCTATCAGACCAGGTGTAAAGTACGAGGCAAAGGACTGGTTGAGACTGGTCACCAGAGAGATCATTTCTGTTGTTCTTCCATGTAGCAAGAAGTACCACAGTATTTCAGTTATGAAAATGGAAATGGAATAAATCATATAAGCAACTGAGTATTCATCTCCATACTATTTTATCTTATTGTGTTACAAATAGAAGACACCAACTACAAAGTTCACTTTCAGTTGTGGACAGAAGTTTGTAAGAATGATGCTCAAATTAGGACACGAAGTCTGAAAACTCATGCAAGTGGAAATCTAACTTGATTTGGACTAATCTTTTATTAGATCTGAACGAGTAAAGATTTTTGTATCTCCAGTGTATTCACCAAGGATCCATTTAGCTTAGTAATGTAACAGAATTCATTAGCCGCACCATATCAGCGTTTTGGTGTCAGGTTGCTCCTAAGCTGCTGATGCAGGTGCTGAGTGGATAACAGTGGTAAAAGATAGTGGAAAATGTTCCTGAGGACGTATTACTTGCTATTTTCAAAAAACTACTGATGTGCATGAGCATTTAGTATTTATTTAGTGTCAAAAATATGTATGTTAGTATCAAAGTCTTCCTTGACTCCAAGTGATTACAGTCTAACAGAGAGACACAGAGATACCATATGCTGGAAAATCCAGCAGAAGCCTTGAATTATTAGGTTTGGGTTTTGGTTTAAACACCTTTCTTGTGAACCTTGTAGTTCTGCCCAAAGAGTGTCATGAAGGACAGATCACGGTTACTGTCTTTATAATGTCAAATGCCTCATAAATTGCTGTCACATAATGGAAAAAATATGCATGGAGGATTGTTTCCCTTCAGCATTAGTACTTTAACACATGGGACATGAGCATGAAAACAGGATCTTCTACTTAAAAGCTGCTCATACCCTCATCTGAACCTCTGATCACTGAAGTATGACTTGATAATGCTTTCCCCAACAATCAGTTGTGATGCCACAGGAAGAAGATTATGACCTCAGTGAGAATCAGTATCAAGAAAAAAAAAAAAGCCTTAAACCAAAAACCAAAAACCCGCAAATAACATCCTGTAGTAAAAGTGAGGAGAAAATATGTTCCAGTTGGTAATCTGCACCTTTGATCTTACTCTATTCCCATGGTCTCTTAATATTTGTTATGTCTTTTCCTCATTAACAGAATGGAAGCAACTGCCCTTGTTGAAATGGGATCATAAAAACAGGGATCTTGAGAAATGACATTAATAAATCTAAGTACTGGTATGCAAATATTTAAGGCAAATATTTACTTAATCGGCACTGTAAAGTCTCCCCTTCATATACGTATCAGTCATCTACAATGTTTGCACAACAGATGTTCTGCAGAATCCACACGTAACAGTCCTTCACAGGAGGGAAGTTTATTAAACGGGCAAAGCCTGGTGTTCACTTTAACACACCCCTTGAATTTCAGGATATAAGAAGTCTACCTAGACAAGGACCAAACCTAGCCTTGGAAATCTGGGCTTCAGCTTCTGCTCAGCCCCTGTGTTCCTTGAAATTCGTCTCTTTACTCCAGCTCAGTCTCACTTGTCTGTACAAAGGTTGATTTTCCCATCTCCGAATTCCATAGTGAGTTTTATTCTCTGACCACCAGTGTGAGGTGAAAAAGACCCTGACCCTTCAGTACAATCAGCTGCAGAGCTGAGTGCCAGAGAAGTTAAGCTGAATCCAAAGGGAGGTGTTTCCTCCCCTAATGTGCCTTAGGAGAATAAAGATTTAGAACTTCTGCTGAGATGGGTGGGAGCATGAAAAAAGGGAAAACACTTGCTTTCTCGATAGCTGTGAGAGTTCATTCTGGTTCAGGAGGAGAAAAATCATTACTTAGAGAACAGTATGAATAGCGGACTACAGAACAGACTCCCAGCCTAGAAAAATTCACTAAAAGTTTCTACAGAATACGAAAAAGCACCTTGAGAGCTGCCTCAGTTTTAGAAGCCAGCATAGCTCTCATGTTTGCCACATCTTAGAAGGCTGGTGTTGACCAGGAATTTCTTCAGCTCCCAGATCAAAAGCATGAGCTGAGTTTTCTTTGAGACTTTCTAAATCTAACTTCAATTCTAACACTAAGCTGAAGCTTAGTCTGAAATAGGATACAAAAATAACAGAGTTTGGCTAAGAAATTTTCCTAGAGCTTTGCACAAAATTCAGGTTTATACAGAGAGGGTCATTTTTTGTGAAGCTCCTCTTGGTGCTTTGTAATTTAAATCGAAATACTCCTCAGGGGCTATTAGCAGTGAAAAATTATTAACTGACAGAATTGCAATGGTAGATGTGCTGTAACAATGATAGTCCAAGCATATACTATTCTCAACATATATTTCATTCTCTTTAGACAGAAAATAAGGTTCATGTGCCTGAAAGACTGTTGTTTTCTTCCAGCAAGCTAATACCTGTGCTTACAAACCTTGCCCTGGCTATTTGACATTCTTACCACAGTGTGCAGCAACAGCAAGAGCTGGCTGCCTCCAGTATTCAGCAGACAGATTTAATGGCCTCGGAGGTTGGACCTGTGCTTCCATGACCAAATTCACTAGAGTTCCTCTATTTCAGTGCTTTCCCGGTTATTTCTGCTCTCTTTCCCTTTGCCTTAGCCATATAAAGCTCAGACCCTGGAGATCATAAGTACATTGCAAAGGTTTCCAGTGTTCAGACCTAATCACTGCTGTCCTGATTATTCAGGACCAGCCTCAGGTTATTGCTATCCAGTACACTGATCAGAAGAGAATAACTCAAAGTAGGATTTTAAACAACCTGCGAATTGACACGCGATTTTTGTTTAGCCTCAGTGCTATGCATTCCTCTCTGAAAATTAATTTTAAGATTGCATTTGTAGTATTCTGGGTTCAAGAAGTGACAAGACAAATCAACAGAAGTGCCTGTTTTGTGTTATCAGCTACATCCCCTCTGCCTTGGGGAAACTCTTGGCCACAGACTACTGGGATGATATTCTGAAGGAGTGTCACTGGTACTTGCTTCAGTTTTACATTACTCATTTGGTATCTGCTTGCTTTTGGATGCTGTATAACACAGGATACAGAGCTGGGCTGTCCACAGTGCCTGTTCCTGCACTTCTGTATAAAAGGGGGAAAAAACAACTTGCAACATCATTAGGACAGAAGTGTTCCAGGTAGGCAAACACAGGAAAAAAAAATGAATGGGATTATATCTTTTGTAAAGAAATTTAAAACTGCAAGGACTTTATGAGTGTAGTTTGGAGACAAACTCTTGAGGAAATACTAAAGGAAAAGAAAAAAAGACAGCTCAGCAAAAATAGAAAAATGAAGGCCTATGAAAGATTGCTGTGATCATTCCTAGTGAAAACTATTAGAACACGGCCTGAGCAGATACTGAATAGCCCCATGCTGGTTGCTCTGAGATACCTGGAGATTGAATTCTGTCAGATCAATATAAGAAATGTGCTTTCAATACAATGTCAACACTTACTATAATAGGCAGCAAAATGCTACATCCATGTCTAACTCTGTATTGCCATTTCAGATTTGAGTTCAAATATGTAAGACATTTTATGACATGCCACAGGAGAGGGATAGAGTTTCTGCAGTAGGGAGTATTTTCTCTCTTAGACATAATGCACCCTACTACCTCCATTTGCATTTAATGACCACTTAAGTTTAAAAAACAAAGAAAACAAGAAAATTTTAGGCTTTATTCTCTCTGTCTGCCATGTGAGGGTTTTCAAAAAACAGAATCTAAAGTCCTGTAACTCAGCAGTGCCAGAAGCAGGTACAGCAAGCCAGGCAAAAAGGGATTCCCTGCCTGCACAGTGCATTTGTTCTGACTGAAAGGGATGGCTCCTCTCTTCAAACTCAGAATGACAGAAATACTGCTGAAAGAAAGCAAAAAGGAACCAAATTAATTTTAATCTCTGACATTTACAAAGCTATTTTCAAGAAAAAAAAATGGATAGACTTCATGTGCTGAAAGTCTTGCTGTCACCTGTATCAAGTTTAAAAGTCCGCATCACATCCTTCTCAGGTTCCTTTCTTCTTAACAAAGATGCCTGATTCTAAGACCTAGCTCGATCTCGCCAGTCCACAAATACAGAGAAGCCCTTATAAGACAGGTTCTTCTAACTCAGAAAAATAGAAACAGAATGTCAGCAGTTTTTATTATTATAGCTTTAGGGAACTGAATTGGAATTTTTTAAGGTAAAGGCACCAGACCATTAAAGCATATCTGTTTATGGTTATAGAAAATGGAATAGAAGGTCTTTAGTATATACTGTATTCATAGTGTCATCAAAATGTTCATTTCAGGTCTGGAAGTTTTATTAAGTTGCTTTTATGGGTTGAGGGTGCAGGCACAGGTTTCAGAAACAAGGTCATTTCAGAAGCTGAACTGCCCTGTAAGGAAATGGACATACTCCAAAACCAGTTTTTAACATGATATTTAATTGCACTTAATGTTTCTCTTGCCACATATCAGTGACTCAGAGAGATGTCTTTTTTCATGGATATAAATTCACACTGTACTCCCAAATGCAGTTAGTGCTTTTCAGCAAATCTCTGCCTTATTCAATAGGGAGCTAATTTATCTTCCTATTCAAAAAAATGAAGTAAGGGGATCTCATTTCCCCCTTTTTTTTTCTTTTGTTTGAGCCTTCATATTCTGCATTGGAGAGCAGGGAATTATTAGGTCAGGAAACGGAGTCAGAGTTACAGATTAATCAATCATGCCTTATGTCCTGATATTGCAACACACAGACTGATGCAATTGGGAATTGACAAATGCCACATCTGCAAGTAAAACTCACAGGCAATGTGGGGAACTCAGTCCACAGCTGTTATGTGGTTGCCTTCAACTCTGATTCATATCGTCTTCTCACGGGTTCCTTCTGTAGTCCCCTGTACTCTGTGAAGTAACTTATTCCTGACACTCCACTCTCACTAGGAGTTGGAGATTCCAGCTTTTTCTTGCAAATTCCTTCACAGTTGAGCCTGAGAGAAAAAAGGAAAAAAAAAAAAGTTGACATTTAAAATACAAATTTTGCCCAAATTCAGCACTGTTTGCTTAGACAATTTTGTTCTGACATATTTCTCCTTTGCTCAAGGTACCTAAGAGCCTGTCAGGGTCCACATAACAGAGGAGGTGATTAATGCTTTGCTTGCTTTGTCTCAATATTGAATGCTTGCTCATCCAATATGAGTAAATCAAGAACAAAGGACCACATATATTAAACCGCTAGACACACTACTAGAGGAGACTTCACCACAGAAAATTACCACATTCAGATGAAGGATGAGAGGAAAAAACAAAAACTAAAACTAGTTAAAATAAAATTTAATCTGAAGTTACACCAAAAAAATGAAAAATAAATCAAAATCTTGGGAAAAAATATTACTAAAAATTTTAGTTTTCCCTGAACACAATGAAATTTTTTGTCATTTAAGGTGAGAAAAGATCAAATCATAGAATCGTAGAATGGTTTGGGTTGGAAGAGACCTTAAAGATCATCTAGATCCAACTCCTCTGCAGGGACACCTTCCACTAAACCAGGTTTCTAAAATCCTTGTCCAGCCTGGCTTTGAACACTTCCAGGGATGGGGCATCCACAGCTTCTCTGGGCAGCCTGTTCCAGGGCCTCACCACCCTCATGGGGAAGAATTTCTTCTGATCAAAATCTACCCTCTTTCATGTTAAAGCCATCGTCCTTGTCCTATCACTACATGACATTGGAAACGGTCCCTCTCCAGGTTTCTGAAAAAAAAAAATCCGTCATTTCATGAAAATCCTATTCTCTTCTGCTGATGAGTGCTACAAGTAGTGACCTGAGCACAGAGATGCCGAGAACAGCTAGACCACAATCTTTGGCGTTTTAGCCAGGCCATGCAGCCTTCCAGGAGAGAGCTTGGTACCTGGGCACTCCAGAGAGGAGACCTCCATCTAGCCAGTCAGCTGAACTTGTTCATTAAAATGTAACTTTAAAAATTGTATTTAAAAATGTAAAATGAAGCCATCCTCCTCACATGGTAGATTTGGTTGTGTTCACATGGTGAGGCTCAGAGTGCAAGTCAGTTTGTGTCATCAGAAGCTACTTATTTATCCAGTCACTGAGGAGAGCCACAGCACTCAACAAACACTTTCCATAGCACTATAAGAAAATTAAGGTACGAAAGCCACGCCATGAGCTCACAGGACAATTAATCCAGCAAGCAGTGCAGTCATTACCTCTATCCAATGGGGACTTTGAAGGACAGGGAGAGGGGAATCGCTTTTTGGAACTGAGAACTGCGACATGTCTGTGGTTCTGATCTCACTGAATTTTATGAGAAATAACTAATTTTAATTACTGCTTTTCCAAATTAATTTCAAACATTTCTCAGAAATATTCAGGCTGCCACAGAGACTTATGTGCATAATGAACATCTGTAGTAAAACTGCTTTATTATGGGTTGTTTGATGCTGTTTATTGTATACCCATTGGTTTTTGGAATGGCATTAGTGAGCAGCATTTTGAAGATGGATGCTAAATTTTGCTGTGGCAAATTAGTGTCAACCAAGAACATATTAGCAAATAAAAGAGTGCATCTGCTCCGAACAATGGTTTTTCTTTGTATCATGATGATGATTGAAAGACTGTAATAAAGAAATGATACATATACTGTGTCCCCCAAACTACATTAAAGAGCTGTTGCAAGTAATCAGTAATGCAGCAGGATAAACAACTGCACTGCATGTACCAGCACAGGACCCTGAGCAGTTTCCCTTTTGTTTATTAGGCGAATACCATGCTCAGTACCCAAACACAGCCCAGCGGAAAGCATTTGCTTTCTTCCATGCCAATAATTTTTTTATTTCAACTATCTCCCATCTGTCCCTATTTCCTGGATATTTCTTTGTCTGAATTTGTCCCCCTTTCCTCCCCTCTAGATTAATATCAATTCCAGGCAAAGACATGTAAATTCCCTTGATGATCATTGCAGTAAAACTTGAAGAAAAATCTTTCTGAGACATAGATAGCAACATATGGGGACAGTTTGCTTTATGTCTCGTTTTTCATACTAATGTGGTTATTTTATAAGACTGCATCTCATCTCCTGTCTGACTAATTCCTGAGTTGCGTCTCATTCCAATGAGAGGTTCCTCAGGTTCACTAAAGCACAGGAGGTTTAAAGCTTTGTCATGCATCCAACAAGGCAGTGAATATTTGCTTAACATTGCTCAGTACCAAATAGGGTACTCTCTTCGACCATCTTTTACATAGCTCCATTAAAACTGAAATGTTGTGATACATGCATGAATTTCCTTTTTTCTTAGACAAGAGAAAATTGTGGTTCAAATCACTCATGTGGTTTAGGTTTTCCTATGGCTGGAATGACACTCTAGTGCATGATGCTAACAGTCACTTGGCAGACTCCTTGTGGGTGTCAAAAATGTTCTTGGCTTGAACTAAATGTCTGAGCAAGTACACATCCTTGAGGGCAGCACTAGACGCAGCAAAGATGTCATCCAGTGCAACCACTTAGGAGATATAAAGTTTTTAAATGGGGGCTTTGCGATTAAATTTCTCTTTCTAATTGCTGGAGCAGAGGGAATTATGAGGGATGAGGATGAAGGGAGAGGAGTTGTTCATTATGAATTTGGAAAACAAAGGGTTCTTTTTTTTCTTTAAAATTATCCTTTTAAATATCTGTATTTTCAAACACAAGTTCATTTTTAAGAAAAAAAATCTGTCAAAAGGTTAGTTGGGAATTCGGGTGAAATATCTCAAAATCATTCATGTGAAATGTTTCGATGAGTCACATCCGTCTTTGGGGACACGATTTCAGGTTAAACAAACTTGCAAGATTTCCACTTTGTCTTACCTTGAGTTTGGAAACTTTATCTTAAATTTCATTGGAAGGGGAAACTGGCTTTGTGCCCAAATCTATATTTGAGAAATAGTTCGTATTACAAATATTTTCATGCCCATAAAAAGTGCAACTTCGCTATCAAAGTATATCCAGGGAAACTGAATGCTGGAACAAATTCCCTGCTGAATGTTAGGGGGATTACAAGTGTAATTAATGAGGATCACAAGTTAGTACATTAGTTAATGTATTGTTGAAGCCCTTCCTCTCGCAAAATTTGCAATCCTACTCCAGCCACTCACATGCTAAGAGATTACAGTTAGGAATTTTCACGTCTTGACTGCCAGCTCTGTTCACAAAAAGGAAGTCTCCAGTTGTGGAAAGCTGGTGGCCGGCTGGTTCAGCATGGGCGCTCGGTACCACAAAAGCTGCCCACCCGCAGTTCTATCCTGCCACGTCTGACTCACCAGGAGACGACTGGCTGAGCCAAGATTTCCCTGGCAAGTGCACAGCAAAAATCAGGCACTGACATATGTCAAGATTCACGCTCTGGTCCACAATGAGACCTCAGTGCTCTCAGCAAAACTTAAGTAGGATTTAGCTTCTGAAAAGGTACTTAAAATTCCTGCCTAGTCCCCACCCAATGCTTGTTCACCCTTAACTTCCCTGGTGCTTTTTCCAAAGACCTTTTTAAAGGGAAATACACAAACATCACTGGAGCAGAGACCAGGTCCAAGCCCCTAGCTGCATGCCCCAATCTCACTTTGTTATCTTTGGTTTCTTCACTTGCTCCTTATACTGAGTGCTGTACCATAGGTCACCATCAGCAGAATGGCAGACAAAGCTGCTCACCCTCCTCCTCTCTCTCACAGCTTTATTGGTAAGAGGAATGGCTTGGTCTTCGTCAAGGCTACCTACAGTGTGGTGTTTTGGATACCTCATCAAGACAGGAGAAATGGATTTGAATCCCATATTCAAAAAACGCCCGAAAAGGACGAAGACCTCATATGGCCAAAGAAGACAAAAAACGTGAGTGTCCCACGTTCTGGCAACTGCTTTATCAGCAGTCTTTAATATAAAGAGTTAAATATCACCTTCTCTTTCTCTGGCAGTGCTTTAAAAGAAGAGTCAGCCATTCACCCAAAGCAACCAACTTGGCACCTAAATGAGGAAGGTACTGCATTATACATCCCAGCTATACATAGATATTGAATTCGTGCCATACAAATCTAGGAGAAACACTGGATTTCAGACATTTTCTACTGATTAGTAAGGACACCTGGAACCTCATGATAGGGAAAGAGAAGATGAGTAGGCACAGAAAATAAGTAAATGAAATTTTCACATGGACAGACTCAGTGCAGATGGATGAAGGTACTTTGTCACCTGTGGAATAGACCGTGACAATCATCGATATAGGCAGTTGTAGCTGACAAAAGTTTGTATGGATTTAAAATGAAGGAAGGCAAGTCCATAGAATTAAATCAATTAAGAAATACTGAACAAAGAGATACCACCTCTGATCTGCTGGTACCGATGCACTGGGAACATGCCACTGCATACTTGCTTCATTCTTACATACGTTTCTAAGCATCTGCTATGGTTCACTGGTAGAGACGGGAGTTTAGACTAGGTGGATCTTTGACTTGCTGATTTCCCAGATTGCCTGGTCTTCTGGATCCTGTCTTAAAAGGCCTCTTGCTTGACTTTTAAAAAAAAGACATCATATTTTCCCGCAGACTTTTGCTTTCTTGAGCACTGTTGGCTGTGCATAACTTGGACATTAACTCTTGGACTCAGGATTACGAAAATTTGGTGTGTTATAATGCAGACTTCACTGAGTGAGACAAAATCAGACCATTGAGTTTTAGTCTTTCTTTTGAATCCGAATTAACTCATAAAATAACTCATTCAAGACCTGCCAGTGATTTTAATGATAAAAATCAATGTAAATCTGGAATGGCAGTAGTCCTTAATCTCTGTGTTTTGCAGTCAGCTATAAACTACAATAGAAATAATTCCTTTTTCTCATGCTCCATATTTTTCCAATTTTAAAAATAAAATTTTAGGGCCTTTATGTTCCTATATGTGCAAACCTGGCATTATGTGCAATACAAACATGAATAATGCAAATGCTAGCTAGAACGTGGAGGCAGCCACCCAACTGCCGATTCTTTGCAGTGTGCTGAGTGGTCCCTGATGTGGGATAAGCTGTGCAGCAGACAGCTATTGATAAAAACCTCATTCTCAGATCTTTTCCTGTGAAGTTCCTAGCTCATATTTTCTCATTCCTTTCTTTATTTTTAACCCAGGGAGAGACTGGAAGCCAAGATATTGTATTTTCATTAACTGAGTGAAGCTGTCACATAGCTAGTGAAGGGTTAAAGAAAAACAAACACCCCCTCAAGATGTTCCTGAAAAAACAGTGCAGATAAACACATGGGAAGCTCAGACAGCCGGCCTTCTGTTAAGTATGTGACAGAAATTTCCCATCTTGAGGTAAGGAAGATAGAGGCACTGTTAAATTATGTTTCCCGTGAGTGTTGCTAAGGCATACTTACACATATTATATGAGGTAGAAAATTAGTACTTTGAATTGTTATGGTTACATTTGCAGTAAAGTGTAAGTGTTTGCAGCTTTTCAGAAGTTTGCCTATGGTTTGTCATGCAGTTCACCCACTGAGAAGAAAATTTACTTGCTGTAAAATAGTGAAACAGATAACGACTACAAGGGAAAGATTGCAAAATCTAGCCAGAGTCCTGTTTCTGGAAGAGGTGATTATTCTACAGATGAAAAGACTCCGGGCTTCACATTTATCCACAATTTACCTTTATAAAGATTTAGGTCTGATCCCCATTGCACGCTCATCAGTGATAAATGAGGATTCATACACATCTGTGTCAGTCTCTGCCCCTCAGGAGTGTCACTCTGCTTGTGAATCAAGACTCAACATTATAACACACCTGGGATAAAGTTGGGTTTTTTTGATAATGACAAGCATCTCTAGAAACGGTAGAAAATATGTAGTACCCAGGTCAGAATTATTTAGATATATATTTATGTAGCCATATACGTATATATTTAAGTATTTTATTTATGTGTGTTCATTTCTATTTATATATGTGTATGTGTGTGTGTGTATATATATATATATAAAAAAATAAAAAATGTATGTAGGCTATATACTTAAATTAGGTAGCTCCACTACTGTAAGAAGTGTGAAGAAGACTGAGCTCTGGCAGCCCTGGGCAGTGGTGATATGAATTGCTCCCCTTTCTCTCTCTTGAATGTAGATAACTAAGTAAGGCACCTACTGTAAACAGGCTTAGCACAGCCCAATAGCAATTCCAAGGGATTTTGAATTGGATAATCAACTCTCATGCATGCAATAAATTACATGATTTCTCTGTATCTACACAGCACACATGTCAGGGAGGGAAAAAATAAAAAAATCAAAATCTCTGACTGAGGGGGAGTGTTTCCTCTTAGTCCACATGTCAAGTCTGGTATCCTGATCCTCACCTTGACACTCATGTGACCAGGGGGCTAAGTCAGGAGGACTAAATTTCTCTTATGTCCTAACACTTCTCAGCATTGAAGAAGCTGGAACACCACAAATTCCTTTCAATCCCTACTCTCTTTTATAGGTCCCCTCTTTCCTGCCAAGGAAGGAAACAAGCATAGAAGCTGCCTGGTACCTGTGTACCACTCAGTCCCTTACCTAAGTGCTGACCAGTAATTAACGCTGCTGTCATCACACCGTAGGACAAAACTGAAGAATGGTGAATTAATGTTTTCTAAGGCCACACTGAAAGTCTGGGTCACGGCAGAGAACTGAATGTATGGCACCCTAAAGACCACTGACACATTCTTCCCTTATTTGCAGTCCTAAGCAAAAGTACTTTAGTGTCACGGGGCGTCAGCTAGTGTGCACATGGCATGCATGTATGTGTGAGAATTGCCATCAAACTGCCCCATAATTTTCAGTCCCACCACTGTGTGGATGAAATTTGGTGGCACCATACAGAAGTATATCAAAACTGTTCAAAATCCAGAGAGGCAAAGAAAGATCTTTTAGCTACTAATTCTGAAATCAGTCGGAATGAAATCAGAGATCTCATCAGCTCAATCAATCAGTATAACTTTATTGGGTTTAGCAGCTGTGTTTTTATCTCTGATGAAGATGCTGACCATCTATTTCAACTAAGCTTTCAGCAAATTATTTTTCCCTTTGTGTTCCAATATCCTCTGCAAAGTTCCATGCAAATGCTTCAAAGGGAAATTTCTTAAATTTCTTTCCAGTGTCCTTGTTACAAGTTGTAAGTGCTATTGTATGGAAGATCTCCATCTAGATCTAGTAGTTATTTGCTCTTTGAAGATGCTCTGTACATCCAGTGGTGGGACAAGCTGTATAACATGGACTAAACACACAGAGAAAAATCACGAAGAAAAACATTTAATTTGTCTCAGTGACTCATCTGTTAAAGGTCTTTGACTTTTATTTTGTAGGTGTAGGGTGAAGATGGAAGGGCTGAATTTGTGTGGTTTCTGTTAAACACTAAGCGTTATTTACTGGGTATCATAAGAACCTAAGTATCCTCCATCAAATACTGAAAAAAATGCAGAACAGGATGCTCTACAGGTTAGAGTCATTTACAGGAAAAACAAGGTGAGAAGTCAGTACCTTATATCCATATAAGAAAAAAAAAATCTGGAAATACATGGGAAAATATGTTAAGGAGATAACAATGCCTGGAAGGGGAGAGGTGACTTGAGGATAAGAGGAGGGGTATTGAGTTCCACTAACTATTCAGTGGAAAATGGCCCAAGATTGAACATGTCCTTTTATGGCAGTTGTAAGAGAGCAAACCCATCACAGGTGAAAGGAACAAAGATGAGGGGAACTGATTAAATCCAAAGCAGTTTTCCCTTCCTGGGTTGCTTCTTTCTGAGAAAGCTACTTGTTCATTTCTAAACCCATCACCTACCACCACAAATGGTCACCTCGTTAGGGCTCATACAATAAACACTGATGCCTAAATTTAATAGAATTTTTTTTAATGACAAGGGTAGTTGGCTGGATTGCCACGCACAGCACGTGGAGGCTGCACCATTCGTTAAAAACAAAGGTCACCATTTTCCTTTTGTTGTCTGCTAATATGATTTTGAATATTACTGCTTTCCAGCTGTAACTGTTTACACTGTGTGATTGGCTAGACTCATTAATGTGAGTGAATGCCAGCAGATGACATCATTTACATTTAATTGTCTTGTTTATCAGCAACGGTTATATAGTTGTTTTAATAAAGGGCAGGGGAAGATAAAGGCTACATTTGCATTCTCTAAGGAGACTTTGACAAGGGTCTAGGATGCTGTTGACATTTATTGTTTGCAAATGAGATAATCAAATAATGTTTTGTTTTGCAATTGTTGCTTTTTTTTTTTTTAGTAAATTATAGTTTTTCATTACTGTCATTATTCCTGGATTTTGATGAACAAATACTCAGTTTCGGCTTTCTACTAGACTCTTTCCAGGATTCGGAATAACTGACACATGTTCAGCTTGCTTATACTCCTCTTGTTTGCAACATAAGAAAATGCACTAGTGCACCAACTTTACCATAACTAGAAGGAGTTTGAACAGGGGCATAAGCTATGGGCTTCTGTGAATCAGGACATTCCAGCTTTGGAAATCAGATGGCCAGTATTTTCTGGAGAGGGTTGTCTCTTTTTTTCTTTTAAGATTTCCAGACAATACAAACTAAGCATGCAACACACTGCTAATTTTACACGTATTTTCTTTTTCATCCCATATGTTATTAAAATACAAATGGTTTGATTGGCTCATATGTTCAGATGCCATAATCCTTCCCCATGTGACCTCACAGCAGAACTATGTCACCTCGTTTCTGCCAAATCTCCTTCTCCGAAGCTTCCCAATTATGTCTCAGTCACAGTTCATCTTTTTTCCTTATTTTCAACCCTCATACTCCCTTGAGGGTGCAGCTGTGCTAACTGCTTTTTGCATTTACACATTCAGCCCAAAGTGCTAACTTTATCCGTGATAAAGCCAAGCATGCCATTGCCATCTAGGGAGCCTACTCTTTATTTGTCTCTTAATTCTGACTTGAAGGAATTGTTTTGTGGTCAAAGATATGTTGACCTATTTCCCTTTCCATAGTAAGGGGGAGAACGACTGGCCTTCTGCAGAGCAGGTCAGTGAAGTGTTTCGCTTTTTGGTTCACTGTGTGTCCTGACTACCTGTTGTGTATCCACTCTCAGGCTGCTGTTTGGTGAGAGAAGCTGGTCTTAAACACACACAAGAGAAATAAGAACCTGAAGGCATATAAGTTTCTAAATTATTCAGACAATGGCACCTGAGGTAGACCCAGAGTTTATGTTACGTCTACGGTCAAGACAGTGATGAAAGATGGAAGCTGCCTCTTTAACCTTAAGTTTTCAGGACTGGGGAGATGGGTGTCGGACCTCAGTTCAGGAGAGGTCCATGTGAGGTGACTGCAACCTCTCCTTCCCACCATCAGATGTGTAATGAGCTGGATTCCAGATGCCAGTCAGTACTGTTCATGGCTGTTTGGACTTATATGTGGTAAGAGATACCCGAGTCCACCTTAGGCTTCCACAGTGGGTGTTTTGTATAAAACTAGTAAATCCTTTGCACCATTTCCAAACTTCTCAAATATTTTCTTTTGACTTCTGGAGGCAGTTCATCTTTAAAAAAAAAAAAAAAAAAGTGAAAAGGAACTGTGTTCTTGGCAGTACATGACAGTTTTGTGCACTTCAGTCTACAGGCTTCACTTATTCTACTGAGAAGCCCAAGGCAACAATGTAAGTATAGCTGCTGATTAGATCCACACCTGTATTTAGTGTAGGTAAGAATACACTGGTTAGATGCACTGCTCGTGCCAGGAGTATAGGTGACATTTTCCATTCGATTGCCAATAAGCACTTTGGACTTTATTCTCTGCTCCAATTTTAAACCGATGCAGCTTCAGTGGAATTACACTGACTTCAAGTTCACAGGACATGGAAAAACAAATTATTTCATTTGCAAAAGGACCTAAATTAAATTACAGGTATATATTTGTATAATTTTTCTTTCCTGTTGAAGAACAAACAAAACAGCCCTAGCAAAAAGTATTGTGTTGTTTGTAAATGGTGAATAAAACCAACTGCCAGAGTACCAAGGAGCTACTCCCACTGGGCCCCTATATTTTGGGTGATCTTAAAATAACCCATCATTTCTTAGCTGGTATTATGAAACAGTAGCAAGGAAAACAGGCAGAGTACTGCTTCACTTTTGTCTAATTACTCTGGCAGACAAAGGTGTGAAATGATTAGCCAGTAACATATGGGCTTGAGCTTGGAGAAGTTCCCAGTGAGAATTCTTGATATTCCAGGCATATTTTATCATTTAATTTAAGGGCGTTAATCCATGGGTGAACCTCTGCCTGCCACTCTCTCACTTGCTTTCTCGCACTTATCAAACATATTCCTAATCTTAATCATGTTTTCTTCTGCTTACTTGTGAACAGTGTAAATAACACCCTGGCCTGATGTTGATGACACTGGTGGGTGGGAAGTTGTATCGTGATGTGGAGCCTGATCTTCACATGACAGCCATAAAACTGAGAATTTACTGTTTGGGTACAACAAGGAGGCTTAACAATGCTGATCGTATCTGTCAGTCCCATAATGAAAAGAAGGTGCCTTTTGCTTCCTCTCAGAAACACACTTTTCAGGGCTGTGAACAGGGCTGTATCAAAATTGTTTGTACTTGAACACTAAAGAAGCATTTCAGCTTGCTAAATATAAGCAGTGTAGGAAGGCACACTCACGCAAACACCATTTTTCCACTTCTACTTTAGTCGCAACATTCCCCAGTTAGCTATATTTAGTTTATATTTGAGGTGCCTGAAATACTTGCATCAAAACAAGCAAGCATGTATTCTCTTCATTCAGCTAGGCAAGACCACAAACAAGAATTGCATCATTTGGTATAATAACACACAACTTTGCATGCATTCCTTCATTTAATCCCCTAGTACTCTGTGCTTACTGAAGCTCTATAGCCAGCAGATAGCAATGTGTAAAGAGACAGGGTTTCAGTTTTCAAACATGGGAAACTTAATCCCTAATCTGGATGCTCCAAATTGCCACTTAGACATGTAAATGTCAATTTTATGCACCTAAGTGCCAATTTCAGTGTCCAAATGCATGACTTGGACATCACATTAAGTCATCCACTGGGTTATATCACTTGTTTTATCTATCTGAGTGCACATTATGTGCTGTAAGCAATTATGCTCTGTTCCATACAAGTAAATCAATTCATTCAAGTAGCCTTCCAGAAGAAAGTGATTTCAGCACAGGAAAAAATATTAAAAACAGGTAGTTGGTCATGTGTCAGTGTCACACTCACCTAGGTGCTCCATCAGCATCACATAAATTGCTGGTGCCTGAGAGCATCCATTTACCATAATTTCTAAAAAGTATCTTGATCTGAGCACAGCCATTTGGGAACCCTGTTCCTAGTGCTGCATTGCAGACTACCTGCTGTGATCCCTGAGCTCAGCGGATTATTTGGGGTGCTCATGAGCAGGCAAGGTGGGAACCATGCTGTGCCGTGCCTCACACAGCCAAGGAGCGCGGGCTGCTGGGGAATCCAGGAGTCGCTCACTCCACACATTCCAGGGCACTAATGGCCATCTTGAAATAGGATTCTGGGTGTCATTGTGTCTGTCCCCCCCTTCAAAACAGTGTGTAAGTGGCCTTGAGAAAATGAGACTAAATAATACCCACCATGCTTTTCCCCGAGATGCCTTAAAATGCTGTAGGCAGAGAGGCGCAGGCAGAGGCCACTTTAACCCCAGCCTTTTCTGAGCAACAATGTCTAATATCTCTTTCATATCACAGCAGAGACTGTAAAATGAGGTGTAATTTGCAGCTTTAAGAGGGCAAGGAAAAGAGCAGCCAAAAACTGGCAGTGCATTCTCTTCCCAGGAAAAAGCTGCATAGTGTGTTACCTGTTTATTTTCTTCACTCTTTGCCTGACCAAAATGACCATTTCAAAATTGCCAAGGAAAGAAAAGAAGCCGCCGCAAATTGCCCCTGAAACAAGCTCATAGTGTTTATCTAGGGATTTGCTTGAGTTTTAATAGACAATTTCTTTGTCTCGGTTGCTTTCTGCAGACATGCCATTTTTGAAGCCCTGTTGTGTGAACAGGCACCCTCACAAAGAGAGTCCCTGTGGCAAATGAGAAATATTATCCAGTAGGTGCAAGGCTGCTTTCAGTGCCAGCGACACCTCTTTCAGCGCTGTAAACCCTCACAGCTTTGCAAGGAAACTGCCTCACCTCCTGCACTTATGGGGCATAAATGAGTGCTCTCTTAGCAAGTTTGCTGAAGATACAAAACTGGAGGAGTGGCTGATAGACCAGAATACTGTGCTGCCGTTCAGTGAGACCAAACAGGTTGGAGAGTTGGGTAGAGAAGAACCTGGTGAAAGTCAACGAAGTGTAGGGTCCTGTACCTGGGGAGGAATAACCCCATGCACTGGTACAAGTTAGGGGTAGGCCTGCTGGAAAGCAGTGCTGCAGAGAATAAGCTAACCATGGGCCAGCAATGTGCCCTTGTGGCCAAGAAGGCCAATGGTATCCTGGGGTGCATTAAGAAGAGTGTGACCAGCAGGTCGAGGTCGTCCTCCCCCTCTACTCTGCCTTGGTGATGCTGTATCTGGAGGACTGTGTCCATTTCTGGGCTCCCCAGTTCAAGAAAGACAAGACTCTCTCACTGGAGAGAGTCCAGCTGAGAGCTACAAAGATGATTAGGGGCTTGAGGAAACTGGGTCTGTTCAGCCTGGAGAAAAGAAGGCTGAAAGAGTACCTTATATATGCTTATAAATATCTCAAGGGTGGGTGTCAAGAGGGTGGGATCAGACTCTTTTCAGAGGTGCCCAGCAACAGGATAAGGAGCAACAGGCACAGACTGAAGCATAGAAGGTTCCATCTGAACATGAGGAGAAGTTTCTTTTACTTTGAGGGTGACAGAGCATTGGAACAGGCTGCCCAGAGAGATTGTGGAGTCCACTTCTCTGAAGACGTTCAAGACCCGCCTGGACGTGATCCTATGCAACCTGCTGTAGATGAACCTGCTTTAGAAAGGGCGTTGGAATAGATCAGGGGTACCCAACTCATTTTCGCTGGGGTCCTAATCAGCCTTGCCATTGCCTTCAAAGGGTCAAATGTAATTTTAGGACTGTATAAATGTAGGAGAAGTTAAATTTATACAGTCTTAAAATTACATTTGGTCCTTTGAAGGCAACCACGAGGCTGATGTGGTCCCCAGTGAAAATGAGTTCGACACTCCTAAAATAGATGATCTTCAGAGGTTACTTCCAACCCCATCTATTCTGTGATTCTGTGAATGTCCTTAGCACAGGCAATACCTTACGTCCTCTCCCTGGGCAGATAAGGTTCGGGAATGCTTGAAAGTGGGAGATCCCAGCCCATTGTTAATGTGTCCTGAGCTCCCATAGATGCTTAGAACCCCAAACCACACGTGGGCTGAAAGTGCTCAGTTTTTGGAGTTCGCCGTGCTTATTCCTGGCTTGTTCCTCCTTTCATGAAGTAGACCTAGCCAAAATTCACCCTATTGCATTGTGACTGTGAGTCTTGTCCTGGAAAAGTGCTACATGTACTGTAAACTTACTCCCATCCTGAAGGGAGTGAGGAAATGAGCCAGACGAGGCTGACTGGAATCCCTCACAGAGAAGCCAGCACAGCAGCAAGCAATTTGTGTCCACAGCAATGAAAGAGAACAGCCCACCAAATGCAGTAATGATCCCAGTATATTTTTGGGGAGGTGAACCATGACGATTATAATCTCTTTCTAATATAGATCCCAAAATCCTTCAGCAAAGTCCAGACAAAACAAGTCCATACGGCACAAAATTATAGCTGCCCATGCACTAGCTATATGCCAGGAATATAAGGGAATATAATATATTCATATTACATAAGGCAATATAAGGGAACCAAATGTCCCGTAAATGCTAGTCTACCAATAAGTCTTTATGCCACTTAATTTTCATTTCCTCTTATTACAAAAAAAAAAAAAAAGAAAAAAAGAAAAACCAAAAAGATAAGTGAACTACCATTTCCAAGCCCTGCTTTACTTCCTAACCTTCCTCAGAGATTCAGTGCCTTTGCTCATTAAAGTTATTTTCCTTGCATGTGCTCCTCCGATCCACATATGGAATCAATATGATACAAATTGTTTGACCTATCAGAACAAACAGTTCGAACTCTCATTATCAGACATTTGCGGCAACCGATTTCTAGGTCAATACTATGTGAAAGAATACTTGCAAAACACTACACTAAGAAGTTACAGATATTTTTAATTCTCATATAAAAATATCTTCTAAATACAGAGAGAGTATATTTATCTAGGAGCCTATTCTCTACCCAACATTCACATTAACTTGTAATATATTACCGTAAAAACTTTCTTCATTGCAAGTAAAAATGAGGTGATGGATATGCACTGAAATTACAGCAGCAAAACACGTTGCACCTTGAGTTCCTCCGACTGTCTTATTCCCAGGAAGTATTAGAGAAGTAGGGTCCAGTTTCTAGAATAACCCTACCAAGACATTCTGCGTAACATGAAAAAAAAATTGGCCGTCTGCCTCTGCTGGGAAGGGGAAAGGGGCTATCCTCTTCCTGCAGCTAATTCGTGTTCAGTTGCAGATGAACAGACGGCGCAGCTTAGCAAAGAAAGTCAAGAAAGAACAGGTATCTTTTGTCAGCCAAGCAAAGTGCCAGCTTTCTGCAAGTGTAAATAATTTTATTTTTCTAGAAGTTTGTTTCATTCTGGGGAGACAGTGCATTAAAAAAAAATGCTTCTTCTTATGCAGCATTTCAAAGGCTTAGTGCGATCCAGGGAACCTGCCCACTACTGTCTGTTTATCACAACAAGGTTTAGAGACCAGTCTCAAGAGCAAATGGCCATAACATCTCAGAGAGACTTTTCCACAACATTTTATTACTCTCAGATTAACTCTGCACACTTACAAATAGAAGCCTGAATGTGTGCAAATTTAACCTAGTGGTTCAAGCTTAATTTACAAGGTTCATATTGGAACTTGGTGAAGCAATTTAAGAATGTGACATTGCCTGACAGATTTACTTAAGTATCATCGACAATTTGGTAGTTTTTGTTATATTTCTACAAGGTTAGACTGGGGAAATGATGAAAACCAATAGGAAGCTATAACACAAAGTTGGTATTATAATGTTTTCCAATAATCTTGAGCTAAAGAGGCAGCCAGAGTTTTTAGAAGTAAATGTATAGAAAAGTATGAAACTATACATGTAACACATGTGCAGAGGCTTTGAAACATGCAAATGAATATCAGTCCATGTCTCAGGGGCTAGAACCACTTTTCCCTTTGGAAAAACTGGACTACTCATTAACTTGTTCAAGGCCAAAAATTAGTCACTGGGCAAATTAAATTAAACTCACTTGAAATGGAATTAAAATGATGGAAAACTGCTGAATATAGTTTTTGTAACAATTAGGGTTGCTCTATGAAAATTAATGAAAAGCTCCATCTTAATCAAGTTGTAGTCCTGTCAGCATCCCTCTTTGTCGTTCTCTATTGTCATTTAAATAGCTTATCTTCCTCTTTTTCTTGCCACAGTTTTTACCCTTCATATCAGCTAGCATGAGTTTGCTCCAGGTTCCGTGATAGTTAATTAAACAGTTAGGAAAACCAGCTGATTTAGGCTTCCTGTGGCTGAAGGAAAGCAGATACACACATCAGGAACAGGAAACATATAAATGAGTTAACATGTTATTTTTATAAAACTATGGAAGGTAGAGATTAAAACAGCCTCTCAGGTCAACTAGTTCATCTTTCCACCAGAGCAAAATGATTTCCAACAGGAACACATTGCATGGTTTTAACTAATCTAGTTTTAAGAATCCCAAGTAATGAGGCTTTCATAATGTTGCCAATTTTTTCTGATTACTCCTTTCACATACCGTATCTATAAACTCTTCTCCTTTTTGCTATTTTTTCTTTTTGCTATTTGTATAAATAATAATTATTATGTCAGATACCAAGAAACTAGATGTGTGAAATACAAAGATTGTGTTGAGTGAAAACGTGGTTTCAAATGTGAACATAGGAGAATTCTGAGACATCCATCGACATATGTCACACCTCATAGATTTTTTAGCTTTGCCCTCAATGAATGCCATTAATGTATTCAGAAGCAGCTTTATCAAGAGAGAAGAACCAATTGCATGAGTGATCCAATTAACTTGAATCTCTCTAGTCTTCTGAACTGACCTGCTACATAGATGCACGGATAAAAGTAAAGGTATGTCCATGCTGATAACATGTTGTCCAAGTTATATTTATCCCCAGGTGAGTAAATTAGTATTCTCTTTTCAGATACTAGAGTGAAGGAAGGGTGATGGAAGGAGAGACTGAGTCTTCCCAATAACGGGAATAGATGGTCTTTAAACATTTTCCCAGAATTTCAAGAAGAAAAATGTTTTAACTCTCAGTTGAAATTTAATTAAAGATCATAAAATATAAAAATACACTTGAAAAAATATACATAATGCAGGACGTTTAGAAGATGTGTTGATGCTTTCCTGGCAGGGGAGCAGAGCAAAGGATGGGACAGGATTCCTGGCAAGGGCTTAGTCTCTCAACCAGGATAGCAAGCACCTGAAAAGGGCTCCTTAATTCCACCAGAAAGTGGAACAGATGGGCAGTCTTTGCTCTCCCTCTAATAAATATAGCAGTAAGTAAAAAGAGACAGAAAGATTAGAGCAGATAAATGCACAATGAATAGAGACAGCATGTGAGTGCCCAGACAAACACCTACACAGGCTGTTCTTTAAAGCACAGCAATAGCTGCTGGAGGGTTTAACAATCATTTAGAGAAACACTGTTGGGTTTTTGTCGTTGTTGGGGTTTTTTTGGTTGGTTGGTTTTGTTTTGTTCTATTTTGTTTTGTTTTTTTCTGTAAGAAACACCAGTTTTGCTCTTAAAATACGCGAATAGTTAGCTGCCATAAATCAGGACTCACAGGAACAAACAGACAGCTAGACTGTTCATTTGCACAGAAATACCATGAGAACTATACCTTAAGAAAGATACCCAGATAACGTTACAGTGGGAATCACAACACAGTAATGCAGTAAACCCCACCAAATTACACCTGTCTATGTTATCGTCATTAGGCAGTATCAATATTGCACTCCTTTCTCTTCTTTGTCACCTACTTTGTTTGTTTAAACTTGGAGCAGAAACTGCTCTTTGCATGCAGCTTAGATTTACCGTGTTTGTGTACTTGACCTAGGCAGGGCTCCCTAGACATTTTTCTCACACAGCTAAAGGATAATGGCAAATACAAGCAAGCATTGCAACCAGTCATATACCCCAAATAAAAGTCGATACTTTTCACTGTGCTTGCGGTTTCTTGGCATTGAGTTGTAAGCATGAAGTCCTCAAGGCCTTTCCTTATCAAAACAAAACAAAACAAACAAAAAACAGAAACAAAACAAAAACCCAACCAACCAACCAAACCCATAGGTTTTTATTCAGCAATGAAACTGATAAAAATCCCACTTCAAGGAAGTCATGAAGTCTCTCCCAGTTGAAATACCAGCTGCACAGTATTCAAAATTAAAAAGGTCCTAGTAGTTCATTCATGTTACTCCCACACACTCCACTCCAAAGGACATGCACTGATAGCAACTCAGGTATTCCCAGAGACAAAGAGATCATTCAACAGAAAGTCTGAGGAGTGAATTTTCTTAATGAGAAAAATGAGCCTTTAAGCAGATGACCCAGGTCATTTGAAAGTCACAGGATAGGTCCAATTTGGACACTATGCTTATTACACATTATACTTTTCTAAACAAGAGGATTTAACAAATGTATTAAAGAGCATTCATTATTAGAATGTCATGAAGGCTCAATTTTTCAGCTGGGCACAGTCATGCTTTTTGCAGCCATTATTTTTCATCTTCAGACACTATGCCTGCAATTTGATGCCAAGAGAAATAGCAAATTAATGCCTGTTTTCTCTGTAGGTACAAACAATCAATAAAGACAGCTGGAGACCAAGCCCATGGAATTATTTTGCATATTTGCAGGGTGGATTCCAACAAATGCTTCTCAAAGAGCTCAAGGAGTTTGGGTCAGGCCCATTCTTAGTGATTTGCATATTTCCCGATACCGTGATATCTCTGTTGCTTTTCCCTGTTTTCTTTATATTTTTCCTTCAAGCTCTTGCTTCTGTTTTTTATTTGTTTTCTTGCTAAAAAACTTTTTTTCCCTTTTCAGAGGTTTTTTGAGCACTTGCTCAGAAAAAGTTAAAACACGCTTAGTTTTCCATCACAGAGGCACGATTGTCCCAGGAGCAGACATGTTGTATTATTGTCTGTCTTAAATGCAACTCAGAATCTGAAAAATTTTACATGGGCTTACATGTTTTGTTCCAATGTATCCCTGTGATTTTTCCCCTAGAAGTCTTTTATGTATCAAACTGATTTGTTATGTTTCAAAGACGTGATTACAAATCCCTAAAAACTAACCAGTGAATATCAGTAATTTGAATCTATGAAGTACATCAGTCAATACATTCACTCTGAAACCCCTGTGACATGCTTACAAAAATGCTTCATTTTTATCAGCTTCCATCCAGATCAATATTTGTAGTATCATTTAAACGTTTATTATCATAGAACAGCAATGCTCAGGATCCAAAAAAAAAGGAAACAGAAAGCATTGAATGCAGGCCATGCCTTTTAACTGCCTGCGGATCTCAGTAAGTTTTCACTCACTTTACTTGCTTTTCCTAGAGTTCAAACTGGAAGGCTGCAGTCCTTTCAACACAAGCCAACAGAAAAGCTTCCTGAATTAAGGTAATAAACTCCTATTTCCTGATAATTTCAATCATCACGTTCAGGCTGGGCTCCTCCGTGGCGCTGATGGGTAAGGAGAGGCTGCACAACTGCCCAGCTCTTCCCCACCACGTCTGTAATACACGTGCCTCTGCCATGGCTCACTCTTGGCCATGGCGAGCACTCCATTCCCTCTAACTCCAGTTATTCCCTCATTCTCTGCATTCTCCTGCATCTTGAGATCTCAAAGCCCTTTTTAACCATCAGCATACTCATCCTAGTGACACTCCTTCTAGATAGCACGAAAATGAGGGCACTAGGGGACTTGTTTCAGTCCTTCCCCATCTCTCCTTATAGCCATTGCTGCATGCTACTACATGACCACAACCTCATCACCCCTGCTCCCTGCCCACTGCAGAGCTCCAGTATCAGTGGGGAAGCTGCACCGTTGTGTCGCTCTAAATTCACATGCACAGACTTTTTTTTTTTTCCACTCATGGCCTGGGAAATTCCAGTAGGAAAGATTAAACATTGGCAAAGTGAGTATCTGAAAACAGGATCTAACAAAAGGAAGTGCCAGGCAACCTTAATAGGCTGTGCTGCCAGCCTCGCCTATAACATATCTCTCTGTTTTCTAAGTAATGTATAATTACGGTGAGTGATTCAGTCTGCTAACTAGCCAGAACTGTCAGAATTTGGCTGTCTGCACGGTTGACGGAAAGAGAATCATAATAATTTCTAAATGTGACTGATAATGTGGTTTACATTTTTCACATTGTTAGCTCATACACATTGGGATTTCTGGCTGGTAGGGAATAGATAACATTTCTATTACTTTTGCATAGTTTTATCTCAGTTCTTAACAGTTCATTTGCTTTGGGCAAGTGGTATTAGCAGCATCCTGCCATTCTTTATGTGTCTGGCACTTCTCTGTTTTTATTCCTGGACAGTACACCAAGGAAATACATTCTAGTATGTGGTCTTTACCTATTCCTGAGCCAAGTTAACCCACGAACGTTTGTCTAAATAGAGATACTTGCAATATTCATAGCTGTTACTGCTAAAGAACCACAGTAGATCCAGTGTTAAGATAGTTTGCAGCTACGGGGCGGTGGAAAGAATCCCTTTTATTTGACTTCTGTTGTGCTCGCAGCTGCAAACAAACATCTCCAAACTCTTCAATTGCTTGTGGAGTCCATAGACCATTTTAATAGACTTCCACGGGGAAATATTTTAAGTCAGCTTCTTGGGCTTCAGGGAAGTTAGAAGAGTTTCAAAGCTGCTTTAGTTTATGGTATACTCTCTTAACAGAGAAGAGGGACTAGATTTACGTCAGGAAGTCCATGTTCATTGCTTCTTCTAGCAATGTGAATATAGCAGGAGTTTGGAGAAGAGGCACCATTCAGCTGCCATAGGTGTTCTTCTCTTGCTCTGTCCAAGCTGTATTCTGAAGAGACTGGTCTTTCAAGACCCTTTCTCCCATGGAAGAACTTGGAAGCAGACCCAGTCCTTTGCTTAAAATAATTTCCAAGGCAAGTATTTTCTTGATTTGTGGCATTAAATATGGTATTCCTGAAGAATGACTCCTGGAAAGCAATATGTTCTTTTTATACACAGACCTGGCAGAGTGCAAAAATACAGACATATCAGATTGAAAGGTTTCTCAGGGACAAAACCCCCACCTATGCCACATACATGCTCCCTTTCAAAAACATGCCAAGCTTGACCCTGTGTTTTCTGTCTTCCCTGTCTGTAATCAGGAATTTGTTTCAGAATCTGTTGCAGAGTTGGTCAAATGCTGTCTTCTGATCCCAAAATAAGTGAGTTCCCATATGGTTTACACCAAGAAGGTCCTTCACCTTGAAAAGATATTTTCCCTCCTTATGCTGAGCCCATTAATGCATCTACAATGCAGTCATCGCCACTCTTTGTGTCACCAAGCTAAACAATCCAAGGTTTTTTGTCTACTCTTATAAAGTAGGTCCTGCTTTCCCCAGCCCTGCTGTTTGCCTTTCTCTGCGCCTGTTGCAGGCAAAAATCATCTTTCCCTACAGAGACCTTACAACATACTCAGGCAAGGCACAAGAGCTCTGCTTGTACTTCCCTCTCACTGCTAGAAGCACTTATGCCCTCGTATCTTGAGAGTAGATTTAACCACCCTACTGCTGCATTATGGTAATATTCTGCAGTCTTTTTTTTTTCTACCCCCAGTCATTTCCAAATTATGAGCTCCTAATGTGTAGCAGAATTATTATTCCCTCATGCACAACCTTGATTCCAAGATCTTGAATGTAATTCTCAGGTCAGCCCAGTTTGTATGTGCCAGTCCACTCCTCTCCATTAACAGTGCCTCCCAGCACCTGTCATCAGTAAGTTGCATTAGATATTAGTTAATTTCCTAATAGTCCTGCCAAGATCATTAATAAAAGTAGTGAAGAGAATCAGTGCCATACCTTATCCTTGAGGAACTCCACTAATGACCTCTTTTCAGCCTTGTATTTCCCTTTTAACCCACTCTGTTGCCATTTCCCTGGAAGCCAGGTCCTTACATACCTGATTTTTTTTCCTATGAATCCCCATCATGTCCATTTATTCATAGCTCCCACATGATGGTGCAAGCAATACCTTCTCTGATTCCAGACAGACAAGATGTATGATATGATTTTATGAGAGAAAGCCATTGGATAATCTGTTAATCAAGGTGCACTGTAATCCCGTTTTTATTCTTTCAAAATCTATTTCAAAGTTACGACCTAGTATTCAGGTTATATTAACACAGGTCATTTTTCATTCTGTCTCTCCCAATATCAGTACTACAAATGCTGCTGGTGGTCACCCAGTGCCATCCCACATCTGTCAGGTTTGTCTGGGTTACTCGCACTCAGATGGAAACACAACGTGTGAGCAATTCAAGTTCAATGGAGTGGGATGGAGAATATCTGTCCCCTCTGCCTCTCCCTTACCAAGTACTAGAGTTTTCAAGTCTACAGCTGCATTCAGAAATGCAGTTTTGATTTTTGTTGTATATAGTTCAGTGAGGTTTATTTGTTTCTACTTTCCTACTGTAAAGACAGACTTTCTTTGTACACAACACTAGCTGTTCCAACGTTGATTATGTTATGCATGCATCCTCCCAAGGCCAGAAATACAAGCAGTTTATGTTTCACTATTAGGAACTTCCTCTGCCTACAGTCTCATTTCTGATCCAGGAAGGTCTGATAGGATCACCCAGAATATTTCAGATAAATTCAGGATTGAGGGTTGCGAAAATAATAATGTATGCAATGGTAGACTTGTTTTAAATGTTCAGTCTGTATGAAATTTTGTAAGCAGTTAGAAATTCCAGAAACAGTTGCTACAGATGAAAGACTGACAGGTTTCCTGCAGCTAGACTAGTTGTAGGAAGAGGCCAAGTTATCTGAGGGTATCTCAATGCTGGAGGTGGCCAAGCTGCTTTTGGGCAGCCACTGCTCAAAGAGCAAAAGAGAGGATAGTCACTAGCTCCTCATCTCGCTCTCAACACCCACAAAAGCAGCAATACCCTTAGATAAATATAATTAGAGGTTCTCCATAGCCCTTCATCACTGCTTTACCTCTTTATCGTCTCAATTTCTCACTTGTCAGAAGAGGCAAGATCCTCTGCTCCAATCTAAAGTTGCAAACTCCATTTTTTATATACTGCTGGGAAGCCTTCAGCTATGCAGTCATGCTGCTTCCAATCTCTCGTATAAATGCAGTGTATCAAGTAAGGGGCATCTTGATAATTGATATGCATATACACATGGGTAAAGAAATATAACATTCATTTTTCATTCACAGTTACATACGCATGCACAGAGATACATATATGTATATGTGTGTGGTACTTCAGCTAGTAAAAAGGATTGCTATAAATTTACTTTAATGCACCTTATTTAAGTCTCTCTTAAGCCCCATATCCTAACTCTATTTCAAATAATTTAAGAATTTTTTTGGGCTGTTGTTGTTTATTAAGGAGGAAAAATATTCTAGAAAACACTAATTGGCATCACTTGTCTTATCAGGAACACAATAGTCCTATTGGGGAATAATTCTTCTCAGAGAAATTTTTATTTTCAGACTAGTAACAATGAGTTAAAGGTAATTCTGATTCATCCATTATAATCTGTTTATAGCTATGATGGGTATTTCTGTTTTCTACAGAAGCAATCACTTGCTAGATAGAATGGTACCATAATCTTAATTTATCACATACATTTTTTTGCTAGCAGCCAGCTGACTGCAGTAAATATCCCAGTCAGAACAAAGGTGCAAATAATCAATACATCTGTTCAATTTACACCAATAATGGCACATAATAAGATTTATAGGTCTCAGTATAAAGGTGCTGCACTACTCAGTTGATTATTCTTCAATAGCTGACATGCATTTGAGTTTCACTTGTCTGTAAATATGACAAGAGACTAACTATTAATAGAAAATAATTTAATGTACCACCAACACCCTCTCATACAGACTTTTTCCCTCCTCATTATTTCTATATTAAATCCTCTTTGGGGAAGAATACCTTGCTTTCCTTCCATAGGAAGATATTTCAATTAGCTAGCTGCCTACATTCCCACCCCTCACTAAAGACAGTCCTCATTTTAATTCGAACCCAGATGTATTGTTTGCTACAGAAAGGAATCATAGCTCATGACTGCAAAATTTGCCTCAGCTGTCTAAAATTGCTCAGAACATTACGGGCTGTATTATCTAGATGCTGATTTGATTATCAATACTTTAATCAGAGAAAAAGAAATACTGTCGTGTCTTGGAAACTGAGTAGGCTGAACGGAGAAAATTTATGATGAAGACAGCTCCAAGATCAGGGACCTGCTGAAAGGGAAGAGAATTAAGTGTTTCTTAACGAAACAACTTTTTATGTACTTTCTTTTGACATCGGGTGTTATATTAAAAAATATCATAGTCTCTGAAAATTAGGTCAGCAGGATTCTATGGCACACTTTATAGAAATGAAGAACTTGTTCTCCATCTTTTCATGTACTGTTTGTTGAAGGTGTCAAGTCCAGGAACATTTTTGTTTTTCCACAGGACAGTAAAGTGGAGCAAGATGAACAGCCTTTCTAGGATGACAGGCTGACAAGAAGCCACTGAGCATTATGTGTTTACATATGCTTTTATTTTGCTAGCAGCTGACAAACTGCTGTAAATAACTGCTGAGACAAGGGTGAAAATGACCAATAGATCCATTCTGTTTAAATCAATAAAATAATTTCTTATACATTAGGAATTACATGACTCACGTTGACAAGGTACTCATCGTGCTCTTCACTTCTAAGTGTAACCCTTCTACTCATCAGTTCCTGAGCCAAGTTCCTAGCTTCTCCACACTTTTAGCCCCCAAATTAAGACACTCATTATCATTAGTTAGCTTTGGAAATCTTGGCTCAAGGCTCTCCACTGATCCCTGGAGCATAAAGATAAAACTACATTATGGTCTGTAGTGGTAGTACTGGCAAAGGATGGGAGAAGAGGAGACAGTGCTTTGGGTGGCAGAGCTGAGCTGTGTGTGGTCTGACTGCCAGCCCTTCACAGGCTGAGCAAAAAACAGAGGAAAGAATTTAATAATTTTGTATTCTATTTCCATAGCTTTATTATCTCAAGTCTGCAAATAAGACTTCCAGGTCTTTTCCCGCTGCTCCCTGCCCAGCACACACAGCTCACAAGGTGGGCAAGAGGGAAATAAATGAAGAGCACAGCCTGCAGACAGATGTTTAAGCAGATACATATACTCCAGCAACAAGTGCGGTCAATTCATATTAGTGCCCTCGTCAGAAAAACCCTTCCATGTGACATGATATAGCTTGGTTATGGCTTGTTTACAGTCTCACTGCAGCTTGTTAACCCACAATAATCAGCCTGTATCAACTAACAGTCCATTGAGTAGGAGGTAGGAGCCCAAATTTTCGTCTCATGCAAGCTGTGACACATCTAGATGTGCACAGTAACAGAACTCTAGGATGCTGAAATGATTTTTTTGTTCAGAATACTCAGAAATCATGTTCCCAAGAAAATTGTTCGGGGATTTTGGTGAAGGAAAGGTGTGGGGGGGGAGGGGCTATTTTGAATTTTATCTGGAATCCCAGTTCCACAGAAATATCTCACCATAGCCCTGAGATGATAGGAGCTAAAATCCAGCAAAAAGGGAGACAAGTGGTCCTGGAAATAGGAGTAAAGGGTCGAGTTCACTCAGCTAAGGTCAGCGGTCTTCCTGTGCTTCTTTTACACTTGACAAAGAAAAAGAGACTCATCCAGACCTCATCAAAGTTCATTAGCTCACTATGCTCACATTTTTACGAGTTATATTCTCCTATTGCTTAAAAAAGCTGAAATAACTATGCACAGTGGCATATATGCAGAACTGTGCAAAAGAAAACTAATTTAGATGGCACTGAAACATTAAGAAATGTCAAATTTCTGCTCACCTGCAATTTTTCCTTCTGAATAAAAAAGTCTCATTGAAAAATCATCGAAAAAAGACTAACAATGAGCATGAGGTTAAAGCTGCACAGACAACTGGAAGATGTCTTCACTTAAATTTGCAATACTTTGATTTTGCAATTTAAGAACAGTTCTTTTAAAAATGGGCATTTCTGTTTGATTTTTATGATGGTTCGTAAGGCTACTTTATACATTTCCTGTCACGTAGGGTCAGTGGAGTGTGAGTCTTTGCCTCCAGCACAGGCTGCTCACATTTGCACTATGGAAGCTAATGAACTGCTAGGAGGAAAGTGCTGCTTTTCCGAAAGTGGGATGAACAGGTCCAGGTGCCCCATTCAGGTCCAAGGCCAAGCAAAAGGTTGAATCAAGAAGTCCACCTCAGCCAAGCTCTTCTTCTCCTCCCTTGGTACCTGTAGGTGCACTGTCATGATGGGGTGACAGAAATGGGCAGGGGGATTTGAAAGTGGGGCTCTGGTGAGATGACAAAAGCATCTTGTGCTCTTCCCTCTTCAAGAAACAAGTGGTCACTACGCTGTCAGGAGACAGTGCTTGAAAACTTCTTCGAGGCTTGACAGGAAACTCTTCTATGCCTGATGAATCTGAACCCTATCGCCAGGGTCCGTTCTGCACAAGCATTTGTACACACGTGCACACACACGCTCACAGCGTAAGACTTCTCAGGAAACTTGTCTTTTAAAATCCCCAGTCTACAACTCAGATTTTTTTTTTTTTTAAATCCATATCTTCCTGGTTTTGACTCTCCTGCTTGTGTAAATGCCTCTACGTTATGCATCAAAAGTGAATAAGAATACTTGCATGAAAAGTTTGAAGAATGCTTCACCCATAGATTTAAAATGAAACAGAGTTGTTTCGTTGCTTTCCTAGCTCTTTGTAGCTGCAAGCAATACTGGCCATCAGAGTATTACAACGGAAGAAAATAATCTCGTGATATCAGGAAGCCGGAGGCACAGAATTAGTCCTCAGTCACTTGTTTGCCATGCTTTTGCCTGTCTCTGATCACAGCTTTGGAAAGCTTGGTGTGCCTTTTAAATCAACCAGCTCCCGCTATAGATGTAACAGGCACCAGTCAGGCAACAGCAAATTATTTTCTGTGAAGTTACACTGCAGTTCAGCTACAGGTCCAGCTTGCACTGCCAGAGCACTTAGACCTCCTCGGAGAAGACCAGGGCCTGAGCCTAACGTGATCTGTGCTGCCTGTGGAGTTGTAAACTGAATTTCTCCAGGAAGACACATCTGATGATTGCTATCTGCGGAGTCACACACTGGAGAGCCTGATTAATATGAATGTAGTGGGATAGAGGAAGAGCCTCACAACCTTTGAATGTATTTATTCCCGAGTGAAGCAGCACGGCTGACAAGAGCTCTTAGAAATGTAAAGGTTTATTGCCTCATAATGGAATAAAAGGATTAATTTAGAATTGGTCTGTAGCCACTTGTAAAATATTTCATTTTAATAATTTATACTAATGGAATATATGATCTAGGGAGGGTCACATGCATTGCTCCTGGGCAGTTGTTGACAAGGCAAATGTGGCTGGGGAGACCTGGGCTGGACTCATATTTGTTTGTCCCTGGTGGACTTGCAGGATGTTAGAAAGAGAGTAAGAACAAGCAGCAGACAAAGCCTTTAATTCGTCTACTCCTCATGTTGCTGCAGAGCACTCATCAGATGGCAGAGCTGATCAGCTCAGCAGGTTCCTAAAACATGCACAAGCATAAAAAAATTAAGCTTTTATCTCTGTAATAAGTAATGAATCTCAATTTCCCTAAGACTGAAAAAAAAAAAAAAGACACCATCTTGTGTGAGCACAGAAGAGCTCAGTAACAGCAATGATCTCAGCTCCAGGAGGCGTGCAGAGATTTAGGGGTCACAGACACTGTTGTGGGTCTGAGTCTTAGACATGTGGCTGAAGCAAGAGCTAGATGTGATAGGCAGGAATTATGCGGTCTGTACAGACGGAGGGTTGTATCTCTCTCCACACATGTGCTGTAAGTCTGTTATCTCCCTTTATCAATCTGAACTGTGTTTGTGATGGATATTTCTGATGCTCAGTCCTGTCCAAAATCTGAGACAGGAGTATGGAAACTCAGCATTGTGCAGAGACTCTTAACCGAGAGATTTGCAGAAATTCTTCAGTTCTGTTTTATAAATCCCTCTGTGCTCTGACAGTCTCACGCAGAGACCAATGTCTCAGCAAGAGATTTCCTTCAACCCTTCTATATGACCTCTAAGCTCATGTAAGAAAAGGCATCTCATAAATATTTTTCAACTGTTTCTATCAGCATCAATAAATCAGAATCAACAGAACTTGTCCTCGCTTCTGCCCTTATTAAAAAAAAAATGTTACACAGAAATTCCTTATTGTTTGGTTCTGTTTCATCTGACAGCATAGAAAAACATGGGACTTTGTCCTACCTCTGCCTTGTTTTTAAACATTAAGACTTGACCTCTGCTTACTGTCTACTTCCCCAGCTTCACTTTCGTTAAGCTGCAAACATTTTTCTTTCATAACAATTTACATATGTAATTATTACAAGTACTTCAGGAATTGTTTGCTAAAGGCTCTATGTAAATACTAATTATCAGTAATTAAAAATCCACAGCTATTAGGAAGATACTGATAGGGAGAAAATACTGCTTAGGAAGCAACTAACATTTGTCTAGGCAAAATTAAACATCAAATAACTTTCTATCTATGTAATTATATAATGTGACTCATCATCTGCTGCATAAATGAAAGTGCAAATGGGAGAAAGGTGTCCCCCCACACACATGTACAGATAACCCAACCGGCTTACAAACCGTGCATCTTCAATATTGCATATTCGTTTCATGTTGGGAGCAAAGAACATGTAGAGGTTTCAAATTACAGTTACAGAACCGTAACAGCTGCATTGAATATTTTCTATGGCATGCTAACACTGGGTGCTTCCAGGCTGATGATATGCAAACTTAACTCTCTAGCCCATAAAATGCACTGGGATTCTTTCTAGTGCCAAGTGAGGTAGAAAATATCCTGTGTAAAGAGTAGAAATAAAATGCAGGAACAAATGACATCTGCTTCATATTTTTACAAAATCTCTATGGTGAGTTTTCACCTGTCTTGTATTTTTTAAGTGCTGATGAATTTGTTTCCTGATGCGGAACTGTGGTTCAGTACCCATGTATGAAAGTGGAATTTTGGCCTATCTGCAGATGTCAAAGGGCATTTTGCCACTGTTGTAAATGGAATTATATTTTCATTTTAGTGATTTATTACAGATTTCAGCAGGCTTTGAATCAGCCTTAGTCCATCTAAAATTAATCAACTTTCTGAGCCTAGTGGGAAAAGTAAACAGGTAATCTATGTGCATTATACGGCAATCCCAAAGTTTGCTCTCTCCCATACTTGCTCCTGGTAGTAGGGGAGGAAACCCATTAAGCAAGCAGACAAGCAAAGGGGGCAGCAATTTTACAAGGGGTGAAAATAGATTTCTGCTCTCAGAGCACAGGCTCCCTCTCACTGAAACCTGTCACTATAACGGGGCAGCATGAATGCGCCTGGAACCGCTGCTGATTCTCACCTCTGACAAGAAAACGATGCAGCTTTGAAAAAGCCTCTTTTCCCACAATAATGCTCAGCCTTGGCTCACTCGACACCCACAGCCACATTGTCAACAGGAGCAAAAAAGCTGCTGGTTGCACGAAGGCAGATGGGCTACACTGCCTCCAGAATTCATTTTGAAGTGTGTTTTTATTCACATCTGTGGAGTTTATTTTTCCCTTTCTGGCTCTGCCATTTTAGGCTTGGATTCAATACAGGGAAATACTTCAATTATCTCTGGATCAGGCCCTCAGATTGTATTGTGGCTGAGGCTTTGAAAATTGCTGTTATCAAAATTATTAGCTGACTTGCCTGTGCTATTTTGAGCTGGGCTGAAAAGGGCTTGATGGGACATTGAGTCACTTACAAACCACGATTCAGGCAGAAATAGCAGAAGTTTCACTCTCAGGTTTTGACTTTTAGCTTTCAAAAGTCTTCTCAGCAAACAGCATTCCTGTACCCTCTCAGTCAGCTGCTAGACCCAAACTCACTGAGCCTAGAAGCCAAAGTCTGGCAGAAAAGGGCAGCTGTTTGGCCAAAGTTTTCCTCGGCTTGCTTTGCTCCTGGCAACAGGTCACCACCAGCCTGGTGTTGGCGACTTCTACCTCCTGGGATGTGAGGCTGACACCACAACAGCTCATGGGGCAGCTGCAGTAAACCCATCGCTGGTTTATTTGCCAGCAACAGGCAATGAGAGCATAAATAAATAAATAAATAGATAAATAAATAAGGAAAAAAAAAGAGTCCAACCGCTGTGGCTCTGCATTTGCTGCTTCTTACCCCCTGCCTTGAGCCCAGCCTGCCTTCAGTACACACCAAGTATGGAAACTTCCTCACATCTGGAAAAGCTTATCTGTCATGCAGCTCCCCAAAAGATAGTTTTCTAGTCTGTAAGTAATACTGGCCTCCTTAAGTCTGCCAGTAAATAAAGCTTTGGATCAATATTTTGTTAATTTGCAGCATTTCCTCAGTCTTAATTCAACATTTTTGTTCTCCCCCTCCTGCTTTCACTGCTTTTTTTTCCTCTTTTGCTTCAACAAAGCATGAAATCATTGTTTGTCAAAAGATAATCTGCCCGCTGCTGTATCTGGTTGTAACTAATGATATTTTCTTCAGTTTTCTAGATTGCTGGGGAGACGTGTAACCGTACTCTAAATAATTTGCAATTGGTCAACCCAGATGCTGTGCTTGCAGGTTACAATTAGGAACATGCCAATCAGCCCCTCTTGGTCTTATTTTGTTTGGCTTCATTTACTGAAAAGGGTAAGTGCATCTGTCCCAGACAGACAGAGAGACCCCATCCGTCTCACCAGTCCCTCTCCTCCCCCAGCCCAGCCTGGTGTGTTATGGAGGGGAAACTGGACAAAACACAGTGGCAAACAATGCACATTTAAGCATTTAGTCACCTACTCAGTTCATGTTCATCATCTGGACCTTCTCGCGAAATGAACAAGACATGAAGAGGACTACAAAAGACAGCATGTTGCAAGGGGTGGAGGGGATTCATCGGTGTGGACCAGAAACAAATGTTTTGGGCAGGAATGGACAGGAAAGACCTTTTGGAGGGATCTTTGCTTGGTTCTGGATGGAAGGCTTGCATCCATGCACAGCACTGAGCCTCAACTCTCCCTGCAGGAAGGTCCCTCTCTTCCCAGATGTGACCAGGTCTTTATCTTAGTTGAGCAGAAGTCCCATCCTTTTTCTCTCCAACTCCCAAGCTAAAACCGCAGCTAAAACACGAGATAGAGGAGACGAGTTCAAAGCTCTGTCCTGTCTGAAGGTATCACAACCTGTGGCATCCAGTTACCTCCGCCAGGAGGATGAGAATTTGAAGAAGGGAGGAAAATCACTTTTGTATCACACCTACTGAAGCAATTTGGCTTTCTATGGAACATAAAAGCATTCATTACATATGTAAACAATGTATAACTGTGTGTGTTAGGTGTTAGCAATAGCATCAAGGATGAGAAGATCTGGTGTCCTGTTTCAGTGAATACAATGCCATGAAGTGTCATAAGTGACTTAAGGGGAAAAAAAATAAAAGCACCACGTGTCCAAGAACACGAGTGAGATGAAAGTGCCTGTCATCCTCTGGTGAGTAGTGTGTCGTTGTAATGGTTTCCAAAAACGTCTCTGCTGAGCTCTGCATGACAGTGTTTCACTCATGACTGCAGAAGGGTGGAGCACATAGAAAGAAAGGAAAAATAAAATAGCAAACTATCCAAGTTTTATAGAGGCTATCCATTACACACACTACAGGAACGGTAACCATGTTTGGTAAAATGTTATCACCAGAGCATCCCACAGTGAATGGTCAAGTCCAGAAGGAACTGATTGTCAACAGGCCAGATACCAGCATGCCCAGGGCGCAGGTCTCTCCTCCAGGAATAAATGTGGGGCCACCTGCTTTTGGCAGGGCAGGACATGGACCCAGACTCCAGGTGTTTCTCCTCCCCCTCACTTTCCTTTCCTTCACCTGATCCCTCCAGGTCATTCAGACATATTCACAGCCCTCCTCTAACTCACTTCTGTTTTCTTTTTCTTTGCTCTAATGTGGAAAGAAAACAGGTTTCAAAACCTCAAGAATTGCTGGTTGTCCTCTGATCAGTTTCAGCTGGGATGCCAAAGTGCATTACTTACAACAGTGGGAAGATCAAAAAAGCACACCAAAACATGCACTATTTATTCAAGGGTTGTCATTCAGCTCTCTAAAGATTGCTAAAACCAAGCTGGAAGTGCAATAAAATCACGTTTTCAGTCAAGATCGTCCTTATTTCCAGCTTCTTGCTGGGCTGTAAAAACATGAGCTCAGCCCTTCCTGAGCCTTCAGGTCATCTGTGTCCAGCTCTGCCATAGGCCAGCAAACCCCTATAAGCAACGGGACAGAATTAATGAAGCTAAAACTGTTTTGAGTCTGATTTTATATTCAACCCAGGACAAGCTTCCCTTATTTTGGCAAGAAGTGGGGTGTGTGTGTTTGTGTACGCTTACGTGTGTTTACCTTGTGGTGGTTTCACTGGTGGTGGGAATTGCAAATGTGCTTTCTCATTCCTCATGGTTTCACTGTACAAGACAAATACAATTGATTTAGAAGGAAAGAGCCTTGCCAAGGACAGTAGTAATGGGTTTGTGCTAAGTAAATTTAATGCAATATGCTTTGGCCAACAGCTGCAGCTTTGGAAAGAAACAATTCACCTTCTCCCAGAAATAACCATGAAAATCTAAGTAACTGTCTGAGAAGCTAGTTCAAGAAAAAACAAAACAAAACAAACACAAAACAATAACAAAAAATAAAATAAATAAATAAAAACAACAACAACAACAACAACAACAACAACAAAACCCGCCAAACTTGAGGGCCTGCAATGGTAGCTAATAAAATCAAACAGCTATCAAAAATCACAGCCAGCTGAGCTAGTGAGTCCCAGGAGGGTGAAGGAGAAAAGGAGAGAGATAAAAATTCCTAAGGGTGGTTTTTGTGTGGATTGAATGTATACTCTTTTATTCTGGGAAAGGTAAAATGGAATAAAAGTGTCAGAGACTGCCAATTTTAGGTATTAAAATATTTAAAGAAATAATCATTATTATGTTAGTCTAGAAAGTGTTATTTCACCTAGCAGAGGTTAATACATTTCATGGATTCTAGGGCCAGAAAAGGCTATTAGGATGACCTAGATTAGATTTAATATAATTCAGGTTCAGTAATAGATGCAGAGACCTATTCTGCCAGGCAGACAGCAAAGCATAAAGTCATTCCCAAAGTCCTTAAAAGAAGGTTGAGGGAGCCAGGCACAGAACTGCCAACCGATCCTCAACAGAAGTGAGCTGAGTTTGTCTGGAGACATGATGTTGCTTTATGACCAGGTCCAGCAGCTTCCCTGAAGCAGCGAGGTCTGTTCTGCAGGATTGTCCTGACCCCAGCACAGGGAGGACGAGAGGGATCACCTTCCCTCACATGCAGCCACCTGATTCTGTGATTCTGTGATACATTGCTATGAATGCACAGCACCTCATCAAATCTCAGCTCTCCTGTTGCAGCATTCGGGAGTCCTCCTCTCCTCTCCTCTCCTCTCCTCTCCCCCCCCTCCCACCCCCCCCTCGCCTCCCTTCCCTACCCTCACCCCCCCCTCAGCTCGTACCCCTC